>SWBL01000448.1:0-32791 GCA_024195585.1 Aureobasidium sp. EXF-3400
AGGAGAGTTGCGGTCGTCGAAAGGCTGGTCACCGAGCCAGTGGGCAAGGGAGTTGACACAGAAGGTGGCCTGCTGGACGAAGAAGATACGGAGGATACCAGCGTAGATGAAGCCACCGAGGTAGTCACCCCAGCCGAGACCAGCAACAAGGGTAGGGAAGATGAGACCCATGAAGAAAACGACCTTGAGGTAGTTCTTGTGCTGCCAGACAACGACAGAGTCGTCGTTGAGATCAGAGATGTCGGTACGGCCAATTCTCTTGGGGTTCTGCTTCATGAGCATCCAGCCGAAGTGAGAGTAGAGGAGACCCTTGCGGACTGAGTAGGGATCCTTTTCGGTGTCGGTGTAACGGTGGTGAGCGCGGTGGTCGCGGGCCCACCATCTGATGGAGCCCTCAACGGCACCACCACCAACAGCAGCGAGGAAGATCTTGAGAGGAAGAGTAGCCTGGTACGAGGTGTGTGCCCACAGACGGTGGTAGCCGGCGGTGATACCGAGACCAGTGGCGAAGTAGTAGGCAACTGCCCAGATGGCGGTCTTGAGATAGAGAGGAGTCCAGTAGGCCTGGACACAACCGATCATGGGAATACCAACGATCAAGAAGACGTTGAGCCAGTTGACGTGCTTGTACCAGTTGGCTTTGGTCATAGGTGTGTCGGTGATGTGAGGCCTGGAGATCGGTTAGTGTTTTGTGCGTGGAGGCAGTCAATTCATGGCAGACTCACTTCTTGGGGTCGTAGGACTTGCTACGGTTGGGCTCGTCCTTGGAGGCCATGGGAGAGCCCTGCTTGACATAGTCAGGGTCGACGGCCATCATGCCGGCGGCAGGCTGGTGCGAAGGCATGTTGCACAAGTCTCGAGAACAAGTGCAGTGAATGCGAGAGTCTCCTTCGAACAAAAGAGTGTCGAGGGGTGAGATTGGTGTGGGTGGAGAGCACTGGAAAGAGAGAAAGGAAACTGCGCTGGCGAACTCAAGTTTTTGAACCAAGGCGAGCTTCGGACAAATGTGGCATGGCCTGATAGACGAGGCGAATACTGTGGGGGAACCAACTCGCCCCGATGGCCAGAATTCACCGTCTTTCGCGCGACTGTTGGGCTGCCCCCCAACCAATTCATGCGCTGCATTGCATCACCTTGCCACTCTATTGGGATGCACAGTCGTGATACAATACCCCTGCTGCTCTCTGTACCTGCATTAATCTGTCTGCACAACTGTCTGATCACTCCGCTGTTCCGACCGTCTGCTCGTTCACGCAGCAGCAGCAACAACAATTCGTTCAATCCTCGACCCTGAGACACTCACATTCCACCGACAGCTGGCCAATTTTTCGCCACCAGGACTTTTGCCTTTATGGATGATGGCACGCGAAACATCCGGCCTGCTTGCCGATCTGCTCTCAATTCTAGAAAGCTGTTCCCGAAGCCCGCACGCTAATCCCGAGGTTCATCGTTGGAAACACGTAAAATCAACTCGAGTAGAAGCCTCCAGACGCTGTCCATCTCTCTTTGCTTCTTCGCGTTCTTGCCAATTCAGCCGAGCACGAATCCAATTGTTGTTCCCTTCATCATCAACAAGTCAATCTCCTTGTCTCCGCGTCGAGCCTCAATTTTAGATTGCCAGTGGTGTCTGAGATCTGGTTGAATTCCAGTGGTGCTGACCTGCCAAGCATCATCTCGTGCGGAGGCTAGCGTCAGTTGACCAAAAGGCGTGTCACCTCAGGCTTTCTTTCCCAGCAGATGGCCGTTGATGGCTCCAGACGCGCGCGTTCTGACGTTTGTCTCGACCTGCCTTCTTATTATTGCGCGTCTTATGCAGAGATATATCAATGCTCCTCCATCATCATATTGGTACGCGACTCAGCCCTGTATGGTCTTTGAACCGGCTATTTCCAGATTGAGGGTCTTCGCGGCTACTCCCGGCATACATGAAACTAAGCTGTCTTCCCAAAGAGGGAGTGGTTGCGAGCCAATCACGGCCGTTTCTATCGAGTTGCCTTATTCCTTCCGCCGCTGCTATCCATGTCCTATCCCCAGACCTTGTGTCATGCAACCAAGAATTCAACGTATATTCCTTTAGTGAGCGATTATGCATCCTGCCCAACAACCACTCTGAGACGTACTCACGTTGGATACACGCATTTCGTATTGGCTACTGATCCTTTCAACAAGAAACAAACCTCTCAGATGCACCACCCTTATCGTTCAGACAGCCCACGCACACTTATCGTTGGTACACCTTTGAACCAGCTGCATGACGGTTTACCAGCGCTTCCCCATACATGATCCAAGAGCGAGCATATTGGGGTCTCCTCAGTGAACCTCACGTCATGCATCTGATATTGGATATCCTTGAATGTCATCAGGTTGTTGCGTCTCATCCTATTTTTTCTGGCGCAAGGTATCCAAACACACCAATCCCTCGGATCTGACTCCTGGTTGCTCTTCCTATCAGTTCCTTGTCTGATCTTCACATGCAAAACCTCGTACTTGCTTTGGTTGTTCAACGCTTTCCCAATCATTCGAGTGTTGCTTGAGGCTCGAGATAACAAAACTACGTGCCTCAAGAAACAAAAACACAACCAATGAGCTCGATTCGATATTGCCCATCCATATTGAACTATCACCCCACCGCGTCACCGAGTTATTACGCTTGTGCCTTGCCGGGGTCCTGCAACCGCAGCGAGGACAACGATGATCATGCAAGTCCAACAGCAGAGCCAACACATCCCGACTGTGCACGTCTCTTAGTTGCTACAGAACCGAGCTCGTTCAATTCATCTTCAGTAGGCCATCGCAAACTCCAACTCAACACCGAGCGTTGTGCATTAATCTCGCTATCTACAACATGAACTCTATCAGCAGCCAGCATCCTGCTTATACCTTGCACCCGGCTAGGAACTAAACACGTCTGGCAGCTATATCTTTACGCTATCTCTTCTATCTGGCTCCCTCCAGTATCGATAAAACATGTCTTCGTGCTGTCGTTCTTATAGAGGTGAGACCATGGTCAAGATACTTCTGCATCGGCTCTTTCGCAACAAGTGAAAGTGAAAAAGGAAAGAGCAACCTCACGCAGACGAGAAGACATATCATAAAATACTCTGTCGTCTCACTGAAGCTGTCTTCGTTCTTGGCTTGGCACCTTCCAATCGACAGACCGTGGCTCACATTTGAGACCTGTAATAAATAGCTCGGTACCTAAGAGTTTGGAAGCATCAGACAGTCACGCTTCCAGGAGATCCTGGAGGAAACGAGAAACATATATGGAGATGATATCCCAGAAGGACCAAGTCCAATTCACTACAGCACTGTACAACACGGATGGCAACACCGACTACCAAAGCAGACCACAAGGTCTATGAACCAGATGTAGCTTCGCCTCTTTCCTTAATACGCTCCCACAGTTGTGAATCTATTCACTGTGTCGACTTTTGTTTTGGCAACCAGAGATTATACGTTCCTGAGAGCAAGATCATGGACTTGACTACTTTCTCCTTTCGAGATGGATGTTGGCAAGGACAACTGTTCTCCATCAGGGGCGCGGCTGATTCTTGATATCGATCAAGTCACAAGCCCACCTTCTGGATTTGAAATACTCGGCTGCCTTGACGTCACCTTGACAAACGTAGGATATATGTTCTTGAGCGAGTTTACTTCTAGACTTGAATGAACAAAATCTGTAAGGCATAGCGCTATCATGATGGTTAGCATTTTTCGATGGTATCCTTTGCTATAGGGACAGGAGACTTCTGTCTGTTCCTTGCAATATACATTGACTTGCCGGATCTCAAAAGACAAGCAATGTAGAAAAACATCTACTTGCTTTGAGCCTTTTTTGCCGCTTACTTAACAATAGTCCGATAATTGACGTCTCTAGTAGCAGCCTAGGTACTCGATGTCTTCGATATTGACCTGGTACTCGACGTCCATTCCTCTATCCTAATCCTCCCTGTTCTTTTTCTCCGTACCTCAGGAACCGCTCTTACTTCGTTGGCGCTATAAAGTTCTGCCAGAGATTCTAGGCAGAAGGAATATAGACGTTATAAATTCCACGCTTACAAAGACTCAGGTGTATAGCTGGCAATGTAACAGAAACCCATTTCTTTCGAAATCATGTATGACGAGTGTATGCGTGCACGAGTACACATATAAAGAGCAACTTCACCTGCCAGGAACTCTCGAATCGTTAATAATCTACCTGAGATTGACTGATACACCATGGCATTGTCGAGAAGTTACAAAGCCACTCTATTGACCGCACTACCACTGACCATCAGCCATTGAAAAGGATTTTGCACGTGTTCGAGAGGGCATTGCAACAAGAGACGAATCGACCCGGCGATGAAATCGACGCGGTTCATAGACGAGCTCTTAGTACGATGCAAAGGGGGTCGAGCAGGTCAGTAGCCTCGAGTCCTCCTCCCGCTCTCCATCACGTTACGCGCAGAAGATTATATGCCGAATCAAGCAGTCCCTTGGGGAGCATAAGAGACTTGCCAGGGTCATGGACCTGGATTCAGCTGGTGGAGTGGGGTCGGTTGCTCCAGCTCTGCTAAGCGCACAGTCGCTCGAGCCAGACCTCTCGCTGTAGGTCTTGAGCTAATGGCTTTGGTGCGGATGTGAGAAAGTTGTGGGTTGCATTGTTCGTGTGTTCTTGCGGTTTTTGTGTTGCTACAGGATGATGTTTCTTCCCTCCGTGAGAGTTGCACTTGGTGTCTCGACTTCACTTCATGGAGGTTTCACTGAAAGAAGTGTAAGTATCGCCTTGAGATATCTAGTCTCGAAAGTGGAAAGATTGGCCTGATCGCAGCTTCCTTTTATGTGATATCGTGTACAGTGTTTGTTCGTTATGCTCATCGCACCTTCCTCATGCTCGATGTTTACTCCTTGGACTGCTCCTTCTCCACGTCGTCGATGATCTCCCTCAAGCTCTTCGCGCTCTGCTCAAACTCCTTCTTCTCGCTGTCGTTAAGCTTCAAGGGAATCTGTCTGACGATACCCTTTCTGCCGATAACCACCGGCATCGAAAGGCAGACATTCAAATCATCCTGGTAGTGGCTGATGGGTGTGACATTGCATTCATCGAAAAGAATCGATTTGCAGATTGAAGAAGTCACGCCTCCAATGCCGTAAGCTGTGGCGCCCTTTGCATCCGAGATTGATGCGGCCTTCTTCTTGGTATCTTCTGCAATTGCAGCCTTGTCGAGCGAGGCATCCGGGAAAGCGGATTCGAGAGGAACACCACCGACTGAAGCATGAGACCATGCAACCTGTTGTACGGTTAGCGAGAATTATCTAAGAGATATCGTCTCAGAATTTACCATTTGCGAATCACCATGCTCGCCCAGCACATATGCATTGATAGAGCTAGCAGCAACACCGCATTTCTGGGCAAGGATACCGCGAAGGCGAGCGCTATCGAGGAAGGTACCGCTTCCAATGACTTGGTCCTTTGGCAGTCCCGAGAACTTTTGGGCGAAGTAGGTCAGAATATCCACAGGGTTTGTGACCAGGAGAATGATGGTATCCTCGCGGAAGGGCTTCATGTCCTCGATTGCTGAGCCCAGAATCTTGAGGTTGCGGCCGACAAGGTCGGTACGGCTCTCTCCTGTGACAATGTCAGTACACAGATTCGTAAATTAATGGCAATGACATTGTATCCAAACTTACCCTTCTTCTGTGCTGCACCAGCGGTGATGACAACGATATCACATTGCCCGGCTTCCTTGTGTGTGCCGGCGCGTACCTGGGTACTTGTGTCGCCATGGAAAGTAGCATCAGAAAGATCCTGTACCTGAGCATCACGGACTTCCTCCTTAGGATCGACAAGTAGAATCTCTCCAGCCACAGGGTTTAGGATCAGCGAGTAGGCGATTGTGGAACCGACCTCTCCAGATCCAAGGATGGCGATCTTCGAAGTCATTGACTTTTGTGACATGTTCCTGATTGATTGTGTAAAGATCGGGCGGTTGGGTCTCGAAGGCTGCCTCTGTTGAGTGTTTGAAACGCCGTTGATGGGTGACGTGAAGTGGTAAGTTGAGGTTATAAAGGTCGCTTTGGAGATGCGAGATACTCTTGCAGGAAGAGAGGGTATGAAGACAGGGCGAGCAAGGAGTTCACCGGATCGAGAAGCTACACGTAACGTCATTTTTGATCGTGTTCAACAAATTTCGGAGAAGGTGCTCTCGAGAAAACGCGTTGCAGATGTTGCTGAATTGGAAGTTAATGACGTCGACATCGGTCATCAAGGTGTTCTTAACATGTCTGATTCTTTTCTTGTCCTCAACATGTTGCCATCAAGAAATGGTCCTGCCTCCCTGTGTGCACAGTATGTAACGCGTGTGGCTATAGAAATGCACAAGACTGTTAGGAAACAGGATAGGTACTGTCCAGTGAAACTACAGCTCTCTTTGATCATGCCTCTGATTCCAAGAACAATTGTGCCTCTTTATAGCATAGAGATGCTCTTTGCTATAGTCGGAGCGAGGTAGTTCAACCCCAACAGTGTGATGACCTTTTCAGAGAAATGATCAGTTATGTCTGTTGGCAGTCGATTGGCATCACCAAATACCGTCTTCGTCGGAGAAGTAGTTATGTCGCAAGGAGCTGAGCCATGCCTTAATTAAGAAGCATCACCGCATAATTTGAAGCTGCTAATTGAGACGATTCTGAACACAAGAACAGTCAAAGTGGAAGAGAATGAAATTCGTATCATTTATGACCTCGGATATCATGTGTTACTAGGTGAGGTCCGTCCATAAAACAAAGCAAACATTAAGAGCAACTTTTTGGCCGTAGCAAAATCAACAGACGTCATGATCCAACTTATTTCGGCACGCCGATGCTGTTCCAAGTACCGTGCGCGATCGATCCTGTTTCCTCGTCGCGACGAGTTGTGCGGATAGCGTATGAAGTCTCCACGCGGACGCCATCGTCGACATCGTATGGGTGGTTCTGACTGCGGTTGCTTCTTGTGTATACCATCTTTTCTGTCGAGGCGTTGCTCTCAATGTCGAAGTCGTCCGAAACCGGGGTTCTGTCTTCGAGTTCGTATTCGTTGATAGTGCCTGACTTGTCGACTTCGCTAGGAAGCTTGGAGCCCTTGTATGATCTGTTGTGGGCTGAATGTAGATTGTGACCAGATCTACCATATCCCGAGCCTCTTCCGGTAGCGTTGGGATCGTACGGGCCTGGCAGCCAGAATGCTTTGCTGAAGAGAGGACGAAGGATAGGTACGTTGATGGTGAAGATACCGATGAATGTTTCGCGAACACCCTGAGACGTCATTAGCATGTTTCCTGCATGAGACAATACATCAACCACATACCCATCCATTGATGTTAGCGGCAGATGGTGCTGCATCAAGCGACAAAACAACACGAATAATAGCAGCAGCGATGACGAACATTCCTGACGAAAGGACGATTGCAATCACGATCTTCTTCCTGAGGGGCATCTTCAATTGCCAGAGCATTGGGATCGGAACCATAAGAATGGCCGCGTCGGTCAAGATGTTGGGAATGGCGACAGCGAGGAAGTTTTGTGGTCTGAAAGCACACTTCCATGGAGGCATGGGAGTGACCTGCCAGTTCATCTGGGTGCTAAGAAGGGATTAGAAAGAATGCCTTGGCCCACAGACTCAAGAAGTACTTACGGGAAGCAACCAAAGATGAGTACAAACCAGACAACAACATAGCTGATACCAGTAAACCAAAAGAGGTACTTGATCATCTTGGTGTGGAAGGAGCCTAGCGTCAGACGCTTGTAGAAAAACAGCATAGTAAATTTCATGGACCAGATAAGCGCGGGATAACTGCACCATGCAGTGTACTCCAATTTGGATCCATAGGTTACGCGATCGATGTCCGCTTGGGTTGCAGTCCGGAGCCATTCCTCGGTGACCTCTGAGCTCTCACCAGTGTAGTGGACGATATGCACTGTGACAGAGTCGATGGTGTTAAAGATCATGACACCGACACAACACAAGTCGTCCCAGTAAAGACCCCTTAACCCGACAGTTCGCAGACGAACTGCATAACGAGTAAAAAGAATGAACATAGAGATGGCATAGAGAGCCTAGAGCTGTATTAGTTGAGCTGCACATTGATGGGCTGTTGCATCAACGCTTACCCAAATCTCCTTCAGGATGGCATCGAGGGCCATGGTGGTCTACGTCTACCCTGAGAAGGGCTCAAAATGCAAGCCTCCAACAAGAGCGGTGTTGGAGTCAATGGATCAAACAGAATAACACCTCCCTAGGAATAAAAGACAAGAAGGTAGCAAGAGGGAGGATGGAGTTGCGTCGGAAGGCTACAGATAGCAATGAGAGGGCTTCAGCCATAGTTAAAGCGGGAAAGTATGATGCAAAATGGTCTCAGCCTGCCAGTTTAAGAGTTGAACACTAAAGATAGCCGCGAGTCAATAGGGCGACGGTCAAGTTGACTTTAAGCCTGAAACGGCTAGATATTGCCCGTTAACAGAGTCGAGATCTGTCAGCTCTCTTCTTCTAGGAAACACATACACAAACAGCATTGAGATGACTCGTTCGACAGGCATCATACTCAACACCACCGAGCAATTGACTAGATGCACGTGGAGACAGCTCAATGAAGATACTCGCGCATCTCGGCAGTCCAACCATGTACTGAGATGGCCTTCAGCCACACACGTGGAGTGACAAGGTATGCGTAGCGGGTACAAAGCAGAGTTCAGCTTCCGAGTACCTGGAAGCTGGTCGCCTTATCGCCCTGATTGGGCAATGCAAGTAGTTATTTCGTTTTGTGTGGAACAAAGTCGAAGCGAGGCATGTTGGCGGCAAACTCAACAGCAAGCGAGAAACGGCATCGCAGATACCGCACCCGACTGAACGATTTGGGTTCAAAGAAGCGATTCCAGAAAGGCAGGTGCAGGTTGGAGCCGAGAGGGTCTGACCTCAACCGTTGTGCTTGACTGTTGCCGGCGGAACGGGGACAAGGCTTCAGGCAATTGGATCTCCATCGAATACTCATCGCACTATCAGAGAACGGGTAGATTCGACATAGAGTAGATCTTGTCTATGACTCGGTAAGCCCAATACATATGCCGTGAATCTCGACTGGCCATAGATCAAATCGAGCTGAGCATGAGGCTGGTGCGTTGTGGGGCCAGGATATAGTGGTCAAGGCACACAGCGACCACGTGTACTTATTCTAGTAGCAAGAGCTAGGGAAGTCATGGCAGGAGGGCTGAGCGGGTAGGAGAAATGATGGCAGGAGTCAAAAGACATGTAGATAGGGCAAAATGCATGTGCAAGCGAGAGATGAAAGTTCTGACTCGCCCTATGCGAATTTGTCGACGTTGTGCTGTATATCGATAAAGTTTCAGTCGGCAGTCTTGGAAGCGGGATGGTAGATGAAGTGGAAATAAGACAAATATGGGCTAGAAGCCGTGCAAGTTTGTGAGAAAAGAGGGCAAGGCACAGGCAGGGTGAATCTGCCCTAACGAGGACGTCGAGCGGCAGTACCGCCAATACAAATCATGCGTTGAAAGAATGCAGCAGTAGCAAGTTGACCCATGACTCTTGAGACTTCAACCAATTCTCGAGCTGCAAGGCCGCGACAAGCTGACGGCCAAGTGAGATCATGTAAAGGGAGCAAGGGCAAGCGAGACATGTCCGTCCGAGGTGACGCTTCGTCTAGGAAGGCGCTCTACAAAAGACTTGGCAGTCAATCGCGGGGAAAGGTGGAGACTTTTCCAGAACATCTTGGTTGCAGAGCTGGTAGGGCTGACTCGATGCTGTGACCATTTCGAGCTGCACTGCTGCAGTAGACTGCCGCCGTCTGTCAGCACCTTCAGGTCAACATCATGGCTGCGCCCAATCGTCTGCGCGTCTTTCTCGAGATCACTATCGGGAACGAACCAGCAGGTCGTCTGACCATCGAGCTCTTTACTGATCAGACTCCAAAGACATGTGAAAAGTGCGAAACCTTGAGCTCACCTCATGTCTATACTTGCGCTGACTCTGCCGACAGCTTCCGCGCTCTATGTGCAGGCTCGCACAAGAATCTCAGCTATGCCCTCAGTCCCTTCCATCGCATCATTGACGAATTCATGGTACAAGGCGGAGACATAACTCGCGGCGACGGCACAGGCGGCGACAGCATCTACGGCGGCGACTTTGAAGATGAGAATCTGGGTTGGCGCGCCATGGATGCCGCCGGTCTGGTGTGCATGGCCAACCGTGGAAAAGCCACCAACAGCAGTCAATTCTTCATAACTCTCGATGAGTGCCCGCATCTGAACAACAAACACACCATATTCGGACGCTTGGTTGGAGGTGAAGACACTCTCGCTCGCATGGCCAAGGTCCCGGTCGACAAGGACGACAAGCCGCTCGAGCCGGTTCTGATCGCTCGTTGTGGAGAACTTGAGCGCAGAAAGAAAGCGCCCGTCGCATCGCCCGAACCAGTGTCCAAAGACAGAGGGCGAAGGAACAGACGTGGAAGTTCTGCATCGCTCTCACGCTCCCCGTCTCCACGACCCAAGAGGAGTCAGCCAGTACGAAGACAGAGCGACCACATAATCGACGAAACTCTGCGCGGTAGAGTACGCGCAAGATCGGATGATGAAGATGTAGAGTCGTCTGCAAAAGAGCGTGCTATCGAGTCAGATTCACAGAGCCCGGACAGCAGGTACAAGCGGAAACGTAGTCCCAGTCCGTCGCGAGGATACGAGAGAAAAAAGGCCAGTCGCGAGTCAAGTCGAAGTCCGATAGACTCGCGTCGGCGAAGAAGAAGTCTGCCGAATCAGTATTACGATCATGATGCACCAAGCCGATCAAATGATAGTGATCGCAGACGACACAGAGACAACGATCGGTACAGACCTGGAAATGGTGGTAGGCATTACGATAGAGACGGCGGAAGGAGAGGTGGAAGAAACACATACCGCCCACCAAGGCAAGAAGAAGGACGTCTGGGTGGAGATGCATACGGTAGCGCTGGCGCAGGAGCGGGTGAGGAGAGCACCGTCAAGTTCAAGGGCAGAGGCCACATGAAGTTCAGGGAACCGGATAGGCGTTGGTAACGATCATGCGTAACGTGAAATGAAAAGACCAATACACCACACTGTTTCTTCTTTACAAGCGACCTTGCTCTCTTCCAGCAGCTCTTAGACCACCATCTCCATCAACAAGTACGCACCAACCTTCTCCACCTCTACCTCCATTACCACCTACCGCTGCGCCTGGGAACTCCCTCTTTGCATACTCGAGGACATCGTCGTCGAAGCTGCCGGGCTGAAGCCACACGGCTCTCACACCTGCCTCCTTGGCCTCTTGCAGTAGCTTCTTTGTAACTGCGGGAGGTGTAATAACGCTCAAGCCTGTCTCCTTTGGTTGTTGCAGAGCTGAAGGCGAAGGCACAGTATCGAATTCCTTGGAGGCGACAGAGACACTTGGTCGTGATGGATTGAGTGGTGTGACGGGCAAGGAGCGCTGGAGGTACCATGCAAAGACTGCAGAGTGTCAATGGATGTTGAGTGGGGAGAAGGTATATGGAAGCTTACCTCTGTGGCCAAACTTGGAGGGGTCGCTGCTTGCTCCTGCAACGGCAAAGCGAGGACTGGCGAGGAAGTTCTTTACAGCTGCGTTCATGTCTTGAGTGGTCATCGTTATTGGTCGTTGGGGATATCAAGGAAGAAAGATCCGAACATGAAGTGATAGAATGACTGCGGACTTACGGAGTTAAGCTTGTACCGAGGTATGAGCAGCTGGTTCTCGCAACGACAAAGTCAGGCTGTCAAGGATACGACCCTGCTCATCACATATCTTGTAGCATATCAAGACGAAATCAAACTTCTGAACTACCTTCCACTCCGAAACAACATGCTAGAGAATGCATGTTCAATTGGCGACTGTGGATTGACCGCTACGTGTAGGTGCAATAGAGATAGTCCGTTGGTGATTGATTTTCAACAAGTATGAGAAAATCTGCTAGGATACACCCCCACTACTCACAGTATCGTAAGACAACTGGGAACATACATAAAGATAGTCGGACAATCGGGTTCGAGATTTGCAGATAGGCTGCTGCAACAATTTGTATTCCTTACACAAGCGCTGCTGCAAGAGAAAGTGGAAAGTGATAGGTAAAAGGCAGGCACAGTTGCCTAATCGGGGAGTGTGTTGATGAGTGCCGCATGGCAACGGGCCTGAAGCGTGCTGGGCCGCCTAATGGTCGCAGCGCAGATTCGACACAAACACATCAAACGACTCCTTTATGCTGGCGGGGTTCCAAGAGACGCAGACAGCCTCACGTATATCTCGCCAATCGCAAAAAGTCCAGACTTGATCCATTCAGAGAGAACCAGACAAAGACAACAAGACATAACCAAAGATGGTGAGTTGATCTGTTTACTGCGGGCAGACCCTGCATGGAGACCCGAAAGTCAAGATGCAGCCAACCAAAAGTCGCCAATCGCCCTGTTTTGTGTCGGTTGATAACTCCCGTCCTGTGAACAACACACCACAACAACGGCCATTCCACTCTTCTTCACCACACCTCTTTCCTGCAACTCAGCACCTCCACAGCCCAACGTCGCATACAGACCAAGACTAAGAAAATGGATCAGGCCAACACAACAAACTACAAGGAGGCCTTCGCTCTCTTCGACAAGCGCGGTAACGGCCGTGTTCAACTCGAGTCTCTGGGCGACCTCCTCCGCGCATGCGGCCAGAACCCCACCCTCGCTGAGATCAGCGACCTTGAGAAGAGCATTGGTGGAGACTGTGAGTCCCAGAAGAAGAACATTGGAAGCATGGGACACAGCGACTGACAAACTCAACCAGTCGACTTCGACTCATTCTCAAAAGTCCTCAACCGCGCCGGTGGGTTCCGCGACCCTGGCGAGCCCGAGGAGTACTGCCGCGGTTTCCAAGTCTTCGACAAGGACATGACTGGCTTCATCGGTGTCGGTCAGCTCAGATACAGTACGACAACTGCCCCTGAAGACGACGATTGCCCAAGAAACAAGACACTAACACATACGCAGTCCTGACCAACTTGGGCGAGAAGATGAGCGACGATGAGGTCGACGAGCTGCTCAAGGCCGTTGACACCAGCAGCGGCGAGATCAACTACGTTGGTATGCAGACCTCCAGACATTCACCTCAAGTGTATCGCATGAACTGACACCTGCTCTCCAGACCTCGTCAAGACCGTTCTCGCAAACTAAGCGCCCTTTCTACTCTATACCCATACCCTTTACCTTTCTCGAAACAAAACAATCTTGGCGCTTTGGCACGGGATATGAAGCATGGATGGCGTTTTTTTGTTTTATTCTGTTTTATTCTGGAACGAGAATGAATTTTATCGCGGCCCTTTTGGAAGACACGACCGAGATCTGTACAGCGGCAATTCTACCTTGATGGGGCTTTTCAAACACACCCGTCTATGACCCGCTCCCGGAGCTCTATATCTGCTTAACACCGTGTACTCAAAGATCAGACCCGAGGCGCTATAACGAAGACTCATTCGAGAACTTCTGAGCGTCCTTCTGAATCTCTTCTGCTAGCCAGCGAGCCTCCTTCTCCATCTCTTCCATGCTTCTAGGCTTTCTCTTATCATCCTCGACCTTGGGGAACTTGCCCTTTCTCACACCCTCCTCTTCCCTCTGATGCCTGCCCACATCTCCCTCGTCACCCTCCAATTGTTCATAGATCTTGTCACCGCCGCCGTGCGCGTCCATGTCACCACCTGTTCTTGGTATGAGATGGGCATGCACATGGGGCACGCTCTGTCCCGCAGCCTCGCCATCTTGTATCGCTATATTGCATGCCGAGGCATTATAAACGCGCTTCAGGGTCCGCGACGCCAATTGTACCGTGCTGAACAGATCTGTGACTTCATGGGCGCTGAGTTGATCGATATGTTGGACGCGACGAAGAGGGCAGACGAGAATGTGGCCTGGTAGCAAGGGTTTGAGGTTTACGAGGCAGAAGGATAGAGGTGTTTTGTAGAAGACCTGTGTTTGGGTTTAGTCTTGGTCGGTGTGGAGGGGTGGCTGTGTATGACTGGACTGACTTGAGAGGTTACGGTGAATGGACCGAATTGAATGGCCTTGACCAATGATGAGGGTGGCATCTCTGCCTGGCTATCAGAGCTCATTGGTCTTTTGTGTGTTGTGTGACTTGTTGGCTACGGAGGGTGTTCTTTGGAGTTTAGACCCGCGACGCGAGACGTCACTGACACTTTGTTCTACGACGGGAGTCTACAACCATCCCTCTACCATTGGCTTTGAACCACAAACTCGAAAACTACATGCCTTCGAACTTGTCGCCTACGGGTCTGCAACTGACATTCTAGTATCATTATAGGAATGTAGTTCTCAAATATCAATGCTATGTACTGTCGAATGCTGACATATAATCGAGCTTCGCGTCCTACAATCTCGCTTGGGGATCCAAGCTCTTCTGCGGCGTGATTGCCTGAGCCTGCAGCCATCGCGTTGTCGTTTGCTCCTCCTTTGTCTGCAAGCTTGAGTTAGACTCATAAGACCCCTCACGAGAGCTGTAGCTATATCTCAAGCTCAGAGCCCATTTCAATACATTCTTCTCATCTCAATCTCAAAATCAAAGACTCCGGCATAACCATTGCAATCAATCTACAAGTCTAAACTCAAGATGCCTTCCAACAACTCCTCCACCTCGAGCTCTGGCTCCAACTCCGCTTCCAGCGGCAGCGGCCCTTCGTACGAGATTACCTCTAGCGGCACCAACGACCAGGGCAACCACTACTGCTCGCGCGACTACGGCTCCAGTGCTGCCAACGACAACTCCTACCACTACTCCAACACGTAAGTACAGCAACTACACCGTCCAATTTTCAAGGGAACAATGCCAATGCCAGAGAACAGCGATGGCTCGTACTACTACAGCAACCCCAATGGCTCGACCTACTACAACTCGGGCTCTGGCTATTCCAGCTACACTCCTCCTCAGGGCAAGTAGAGACCAAGCTGTCATGGCATCGTTTGTGGCGAGTGCTTAGCTTCGACGGTCTCTCTACGGTCGAGTGGCAGCAATGATGATGGTTAAACGAGATATGATGTGATGCAAAGGGCTTCGGCAGATGCAAAAGCGAAAAGATGATGACTTTAGGAGCAACGTTTCTTGTCTTTTTGGGGAAAGGGTTGCATGACAGGACAGTTGACAGACAGCCGCTGGCCCTTTTGTATTGAAGAAGCGTTACAATCCTCAAGCAAACTGTGCATTTGCAGATCTTATCAATTCGTGCCCTAACTCTCTCTCCTGACAAGACTGACACTGACAAATTAAAAGAAATCGCATGTGGCAACTGTTTTCTCAAGCACGAAAGGCGGTTCGCTTCTGTATGCCAAAGATGACCCCGGGTTTGAGACACCAATGGCGAAATTCGTGTCAACGTCTTTTGTCGACAACGGGCCTCGGGGGGTTTAGATCATGTCAACGCCTTCGAGCCTGGCGATCGCCATAACTTGTACAGTGATATGCAGAAGCCTTTTCTGCTCTCAAGGGCTTTCACAGCGATCCGTTCAGCAGGAAGCTTCTTGCAAATCGCAAAAATTCCCAAAACGCAACGGCAGTAACAGAGAAGCAAGGTTTCAACAGGTAGGAAGTTTGATAATACTACATTGTTATCATGACGGACGTGCCCCTCAGCTGTCTCTTTTTCTTTGTTTGATCTTTCTTTCATCTCTGTCTTGTGCTGTTTGTCCTGTCTTTCCATGCTCGAATCGACGTAACAGAATATCAACAATGGTCTCACCAGATGTTGCAGAGTACAATTTACATCCGATTGCGATTATTGTGTTGCCGATCCCACTTGCTGCCTTGTCAAGTATTGCAATCTCGATACGGTTATGGATTCGATGTTATCTCGTTCGATCTTTTGGTCGTGACGATGTTTTCTTGATACTCGCTCATGTGAGAAAAGGCATTCCAATTGCTGAATACACAGTTCATTCTAACCCTGATTCTCTGCAGATCTGGTTTCTCGCTGCTTGTGGAATCTTCATGGCCATTGGAGTAACAGAATACAATCAAGGCCTCGAGTCCGTCGTCAAACTCGCAGAGGTAAACCCAAGGCTCCTCATTCTCTACATACTTCTCACAGAACTTAACCTGACATGACCCAAAACAGCTCAGTGTTCTAGGAATCACATTCTACCTCTTGAACCAATGTTTCTTCAAACTGTCTATGGCGTTCTTCTTCCTGCGTATACCGAACCGCCCTCTACATCGCTGGATCATTATCGTTAGTGTCACCATTTCTGTCCTGTTCAACCTCATCCTCATGGGGATATCCATCGGTCAATGCGGCAATATCGCCACCATAAACCTCGACAATCTCCATTGTATATCTTGGTCCATCCAAGGGCCCTTGAACTATTTCTGCGCAGCCCTAAACGCAGCTGTCGATTGGATCTTTGCTATCTTGGCTATTTATATCGTTTCTGGATTGAGTCTGGATTCGCGCTCCAAAGCTTCTGTTTACTTTATCATTTTACTTGCTTCGGCAGGCAGCGTCGTTAGTGTAGTCAGAATTCCCTACATCCCTGGTTTACGACTGGACACCGACTACTACTCGCCCAAAAACGACGTTATCGCCTATACCTCGCTCATCGAATCAGCCATTGGGATTATCGTAGCTTCAATGTCAGTAATGCGACCTCTGGCCGCTCGCATCGCCCAAAAAGCCAAAATCGCCTTGAGCAGTGGGAGTAGAACTCGTTCGAGTGGCAGAAAGAACACACCTCAAAGGATAGAGGTGCCGAAACTGGAAAGTAGTGGGAAAGGAGAGGTTAAGTTGTATCAGGCGTTGCCGGATCCGACGCCTACGTATCTGGAGATGGACTCGATGGAGATGGATTATTTGAGTGTCAGAGATGCGAGTGTGGATGTGGAGATGGCGAGAGAGAGGATAGAGAGGAAGGATTGGGCAAGATGAAAGGACGATACACGACATACGGCCACAAAAAGCAGCAACAACACCACGACAACTGGTTCACGCCTTCTGGAAGTCACGAGAGATCTGTATGATTTGTCACAGAGCAGTTGGAGCATCGTACACGACACGATATGGCCATCCCAAAGCCTCCGACTCGATCATCGATACTCTTCCTGTATCGCAGTCGTTGACTTCGCAGCACGCAGAACGAAAGGAGAGAACAGCGAACTCCACTGCAAGGCCAAGGTGTGCGCACCATCAAGGGAGGACGACACCAGGCACACCCTGTTAAAGGGAGCCTGATCCACTCAGAGTCTTCCTGAAAACCCCATCAAAGATGTTCGAAAACCAAGAATACCCACCCGCCATGAAATCGCCATCAAACCCCCTCCTCTCAAAAGAAACCAGCAAAACAAACCCCCGCTGCTGCACGGGGAGAAAGCCACCAGTATAAATCCAGTCTCATTTCCAAGAATTGGGAGCCTGTAATGAGCTCCCAAAGTCACAATTCGACTACGGGAAATCGAACCGAGGACCTTTCCAGCGGCAGGAGCCGTCAACATTCGCGATGAAGTTAGCGTGATACCGCTGGGCCAACCACCGCTTGTCGGTTAAAGCGGTGGTTGGCAGGTGAGAGCGAGACGGTCATGCTGGTACATAAGGCCAGTGAGTGAAGTGTGAATGTGGTGGGCTCTGCCTGTCGATGTGATCAGGGAAGGTCTCTGCTAGAAGCAGTCCACCAACAGACTCGCATTTGGCAGGTGACAGGGGTGAAGGCAAGAGGTAGATGGCCAATAGAACATTTGGAAGTAATCTTTATTTCTACCAAAAAAAATAGCAAAAAGGCTAGCAATGCACTAAATGCTTTTTGGGGGACCCCTATTTCTCCTTCTTCAATGAGCAAGAACATTCTGTAGATGCTCTCCAAAAATCTATATGCGTCGAAAGGAAAAGCTGCCGCAAGAAGGTAAGGAGCGATGGGAACAGCCCATCTACCCAGCGAAACGGAATCTTGCAGCTTCCAATCTGCCGAGGCCTTCTCTAGGTGCAACGTTCCTTCTTCTGTAGGAGTTTGTGAAGTCTTGCAGGAGCGTGCGGATCTTGCGTATATCTCCAGATTCAATGCGTTGCTGAATGTTGCGCAAGAGTCGCTCCTGTTCTTGCGGGCTGATGGATCCAGCAGGGAGCATGGACACTGTGTTCGCCGTCCAAGTTGCGGTTGCCTCTGGCATCAACTGGAACATGGCAAGCAATACTCCAGAAGCATCTGGGAAGCAATCGGCAGGGAAGGTGTACATCATGCCTGTCATGAGACGTTGCACCAACACCTCGCCTTGCTGAGATGTGAGTGTTTTAACTGCGTTTTGGATCTCTGGTGGGTTAAGGCGGCGGTTAGGGTCTTCGCTGAATGTTGAGATAGGTGCATTCTCGCCGCCGTAAGCGAGGAAGTCACGTAGGAAATGAAGAGTTGCTAGGATTGGCTCGTCCTTGAGGAGTGTGAGCGAAGTGGAAGCGGCAGACAGAAGAGTTGGTGTCAGCTCATTTGCGATAAATTGACGTGAGTGATAAGCTTGTACGTCTACACAGAGGCGGAAGAAGTCTTCGATGACGTCGGGTAATTGCTCTGGAGGCAGATCGTTGAGCGCGCGCAAAAAGGTAGTGGCTTGTTGCACGTAAAAGTTGAAGATTGCTTGTGTAGTCTCTGGGCTAACACCTTCGGATTCATCAGTAAACTCGCGGACGATTGAGTCGGTGGCCCAGAGGAAGCAGCCCTGTCTTGATGCGGCGAAGCCAGATGCCAACTTCTCGGCTAGATTGGGAAGAAGTGGTGCGGTATGTGTGCGGTAAGAGAGCACAATGTAACGCCAGCATCTACAGACGCGCTCAAGGATGGGAGCGAAGTTGGAGAAGTTGTCGGCAATGGCGGCCAGAACAGGGAATATCTCCTGGCAGTATTGCACGGCAGGGTGCGGCTCACCAGGTCTAATTTCTGGTTGGATCCATTGTACAAAGATGGTAATGAGGTTGAGGTGGTCAGCAAGGGCTAGCTTTTCCTTTTCGCCAGTAGCAGACTGAGCCATGTCCATTAGACGCTTGACGACAGGGTCGCAGCACATTTTGAAAGAAGCATAGATTTGATCGACGGGCTGTTTTGAGAGCACTGATGCTATACCCTCAGTAATTTCCTCTTGACTTGTTGGTGGTAATCTGTTGATAACGGTTTCGTAGAAGGTCTGAAGTTGGTTGGCGAAGCCCTTGAGAAGTTCGGCGCAGTCGTTGCAGAAGAATCTGAAGGAGAGAGCAGCAGCAGTAACGACCTCTTTAGAAGGATGATCAAACGCAGCCATGATAAAGTTGAGTTGAGCTTCGAGAGTGTCGGGGTGTTGAGCAGTCCACTCGGTGTATCTTCCAAGTGCCATGACAGCCTGGAAGCGGACCTTTTCTTGATCTGGGATTTGGACGATCAAAGGCACCAATCTAGGCAGCATGATGTTCTCATCCGGAGGGACCATACGACCCATGGCGCGCATACTGAACAGAGGAGCCTCGAGCTTCTGCCACTCAGGGACGTTTCCTGCGCTCGCTTGGGCACCATATGTGTTGACCCACTCTTCAATCTTGACATATGACTTTTGGAGACACTCAGTGACGCCAATAACCTCACAACAGTCCTTCAGTACGTCACCCATCTGGTGGCGGAACTCACGGAATCTTTCCTCCTGTTCGCGATCGCCATCGAAGAGGTCGTTATCGTTGCCACTCTCAGGCTTGGGGAATTCGAGGTGTCCAATCATGATATCGACCAAGTTGAGGTAGATGTCGACGAACTGCATGCGAGCCTGCATGTAGCGTTCCAGAGTGATGTACTGCTTGAGTTCGTACCAGAAGATGAAAGTGCTACTAATGGCTTCCTTCTCGGTATCTCTAGCAGCGCATTCAAGTACAGCCTCAACCAGACCACGGAATTCTTCAGGCAGACGAGCGATGAGAACGACCCAAGCCTCACCAGCCTCTGCGAAGATGCGTGTAAGACCCTTGAGCATTTCAAAGTCTTCTGCCTCGGCGGCTTGTGCAATCTTGGGTCGGATGGACATAACTCTGGGGTAGACGGTCTTGATGATGGCCATGCATTCGTCAACGTCTCTTGTCTCTCTGAAGATGGCGCAAAGAGTCTCAACACTGGACTCGAATGATACTTCGGCTTCCAAAGCATTCATGACAACATTCAACAGAGGTGAGTTGACAATGTCGTTTAGCGGGACTTCTCTGATCCATGATGTGATGCACTCCATGAGTTGCGGGTTCTTTGAAGCAGCGTCTGACGATTGTGCGTATTGGTTGAACAGTGTGAGGACTTGGTTGCCATTCTCTTCCAACAGTTCGACTGTTCTATCCCTGAGCTCATCTTCGGTAAGGTTGATCTTTCTTCCTTCTGTGACCTCTTCGGGCAGGACGTGCAAGAACTCGAGAACGCAAGCGATGCCATTAGGGTCGTTGCCGAGGGTGGAAACGACAAGCTGTAGTACGTCCTTCCATTCGAGCATCTGGATAGCGAGATTGGCGAGACAGACACATAATTGTGTGCGAATAGGCTTGGGGCCTTGGCTGAATTGGGCGAGTAGCGACAGCAGAGTGTTGCGCAATTCGGGCAGGGATTCGCGAGGGAGCTGGTGGAAGTCGAAGATGATTTTGCCCTTGAGGGTTGTTGCGGCAAAGAGCTTTGATTCGGTAGAGGCTTCAGGCGAGTTCAGGATCAAGAAGGTTGTGTTCCATGCTTCGTTCTGCTATGGTCAGTGGGGGTTTGGAGGATGCCATGTGCCATGTGATTTTTCGCATACAGATTTCTGGAATTGTTCGAGGAACTCGTGTGCCTGGCCCTTCTGTGAGCGATCTACGTTGGATTGCATAGTCAGAAGAGCAGCCAGTACTGGCGCAAAGGCCTGGGTGCCGTTGGCGGCCATGATGGTGGAATGTGGTGTAGTGGGCGGCTTGCAGAGGACGGGTAGCAGCGATAGGTTGCGGCAGAAGGATGGATGGATGGATGAAGAAGGCGTAGCTTCTTGTGGAATGAATAGGCCCTGTAGACAAATAAAGGCGTGGACAATGAATAGACAAAAAGAGTGAGTTTGTTGATTTGATTCGGGCTGGTCTCCATGTTTCTTTGGCCGCAATTGACACTGACGCAGAAACACATTTTGTCTGTGCGCCTGCTTCACCTGGAGACTTTGGCCGGTCTTGGTTGCTCTTGCTGCTGCTGCTGTTGCGACGAGACCGTGTCGCATCCACTTCATCACCACAACTCACTATCAACTACGCTCGCCAACACCCCATCTTACTGTAGATTTCAGTACCGCCGACTGCGACTTGCCATATCGACCCTACACGCAAATCCAAACCACTAGACAAGATGGAGAGACGCGGACGCGGAGGTGGTGGAAAGGTGCTGCTGCCGCCAATCAACTACATTTTCAAGCTTCTTCAGACCCGCGCAAAGGTCTCGATATGGCTGTTCGAACAGCTGGGCATCCGCATCGAGGGAACCATCAGAGTCCGTCGTCCCCTCGCCTCGTTTCGTCTGCGCGCATACTGATCAAATACACAGGGTTTCGATGAGTTCATGAACCTGGTCGTCGACGATGCCATTGAGGTCAAGCAACCCACAAAGTCCGACCCCGAAGAGTCGAGAAGAAGCCTCGGTATGTCTACCTCTGCTGTGCGACGTGTATTGGTGCATGCGCTAACCTGTATTTCCAGGCCAAATCCTCCTCAAGGGCGACAACGTTGCTCTCATCCAGAGTCTATGAGTTTGACGACTTTCTTTTCTTCGCAAATGCCTAGAGCACCTATGAGTTGCTCTGCATCTCCGCCATCTACCATGAGCGCCTTGCCATCATCTCAAGCCCTTACCAATCTGGCCTCTGACCCGCCATCTCCGAGCACCACCGCATCCACCTTCCAGTCCCATGGATCAATCGGCAGGCAATATTGAGAAGGAAGCATTTGCTCAGCAAGCGCAAATCCCACTAGGATACCAAGAGGTTAGAGAGGGGACATATTATGAAAAATGCTAAAAAGGCGTCGGTACATACCCAAAAACGGTTTCTTTCTGTTCTGTCCCTCTGCTGTTTGTGCCGAACAATACCGTGTGAGGAAGTTGTCGTAGTAGCCTTTGCCATGACCCAATCGATTCAGGTCTTGGTCAAAGGCCATGCAGGGCATGAGAATCACATCTAGCCCTGCTGCATCGGGAGCTGGTGAGTCTCCGTCACTAACCCCCTTCCCTCCGAATGAGTTTGCACGATCCGAGACAGTTCCTTTGGGGATTGATGGAATGCCCCATTTATCAGGCAGAAGCGAAGCATAGTCTTCTTCATCAGCCAGCTGCAGCATATCCATAATGGAAGCGGGCAAATTATCTTGACGAGGTTCTTTGGGCTTGTAGATGTACGGCACAAAGACATGTTTTCCTGAGCTCAGAGCATGTTTGGTAAGATCTCTGGTGTTGATCTCGCCCGAAGGCATTGACATGAAGATGCTGATGGAACGAGCATTTTTATACTCTGGCAGTGACAAGAGCAAATTTGTAGCATTGACGGCTTACGGAATGTCAGTTTGACTATGGGAGGCATGGCGTAACTACATGAAGAACGGACATTGACGTTGGACATGATCTGATGGCAGCGAAGAAAGGAGGCCGTGCAGTTTCTTTCTTACAGCCTTCTTATCCGACAGTTGAGATTCGGCGCCCAGGTCTAGAGTGGTTGACGACATTTGAGACGAGAAAGTCTTTGGAGCAGTTCTGAGTATGTTGACAGTGCGAGAAGCAGTCGTTGTTCTTGAAAAGGCATTCAGCATAGCGATGACTGAAGCAAACTTGGAAGTGTTTCAGTGTGGGGAGGAGCTATTTCGGGCAGGGGCTCGCTGGGCCTTCTCCTTCTCCGTGTTTTGGGCCTGCCAAGCGCGTCGTCGTCCTTGAGGCTTTGATTGTTGCGATAGCCATTCGCTCAACCTTGTTTTCCACCCGATTATTCCGTTTGCCTTCGAGAACAACACACGACCAACCCATATCCTGGTCCATTTGACACCCGCCTGCCAACGACTGAAATCCCTCGAACGCAGAGCGCCACAGACATGAGACTCCCCTCAGCATACGCCCTGACGGCGACCCTCGCCTTTGGCAGCGTCGCTTCGGCCCAGGTCACCGATGCCAAAATAGTCGGAACATGGTCAACAAAGTCCAACAAGACCTTGACTGGTCCCGTACGTTATGTCTCCTCGCCATCTCTTGTTGGGTCATCGCTAACCATACTGCAGGGCTTCTTTGACCCCGTCAGCGACACCCTCATTGAGCCCTCACGACCGGGCATTTCCTACTCCTTTACGTCCGATGGCTTTTACGAAGAAGCCTACTACCGCGCCATTTCAAACCCCACCGACCCCTCATGTCCCGGCGCCATCATGCAATGGCAACACGGTAGCTACGTGATCAACAGCGACGGTTCCATGGATATGACCCCCATCGCCGTTGATGGCCGCCAACTGCTTTCTGAGCCATGCCAGAACACCCACGCAATCTACACGCGCTACAATACCACTGAGCATATGCAGGTATGCCAATCTCCTTTCTGCTGCCGCTTCGAACTATAAATACTAACAAGAACAAAAGGCATACCGCATCTACACCGACCCCTACCACAACATCCCGCGCCTGGACCTTACCCAATATGACGGCAAAATCATGCAGCCTTTGTACCTCGTCTACTCTCCTCCCCAGATGTTGCCCACTGTAACTCTCAACCCCACCATCGGCGCTGCCACTGCCACCTCTACCTCCAAAGCAAAGCGCGACATTCCCAGAGAGGTCCCTACGAATTTCAAGACAGGTGTTAAGAGCCAGGTCATGAACCCTGACCGTTGGTGGTGGATGGGCTTGACCTTCACTGGTATTGGTGGTTTGCTTTACTTTGGTCCCAGAAGAATGTAAGAGCTTGAATGGGAAGCAATTTACATATCACGGAGTTCGTTGTTTCATAAGGCAGGATTTTTCCAAGAAGGAACGAAGAGGACACACGATACACCCCTTCTCTGTCACGGCAGTTTCAAAGCATTTCTCGGTTGTAGATGATTTTATGGGCGTCTTTGTTTTTATTTCTTTTCGTCTTTTGTGTCAAGACGATATCTCTGGGAGGTCGAGCTCACGCTGCTTTGGGGGTTTTGAATTTGTAATTATGGGATGCTTGGAGCCTATGAAGAACCGATTAAAATTGATCTCTTAGTACTCATCCTTTCCTCCAAAGTATGTGGATCTGATGCTGAAATGTTCAGTAAGCGGTCCCCCTGTGAATGAGCTTGTTCAAAGAAAAAAGCAAGATAAGAGGCCAACTATGCTCTGAGGCCTCCCTGATGAGGAGGTCTTTTCCGTCCCACGCCCTATCCGCGAGAAATGGTCTCCAAGATGTCGTAGCTGCTCCCAAGTATCTTTGAGCATCATCTCCCCGAGTGATGTGCCGATAGTTGACATCGACTGTCCTTCTTCCTTACCTCTCTCTTCCATCTCCCAACCTCTCCTTTCGGCATCTTTCCTCCCTTACCACTTGACCGGTCTGCCTTTTCTGCCCAAAACCCTCAACATCTCCTTCTGTCTTTCTCTCTCCTTTTCTCCATCCCTTCTCCCTTCCTTCTCCCAAACCTTTTCTTCTCTGACCATCATATCGTAGAATCCCCTATCCCATCCCTCACACCTCAATCCCAAGCACCAGAACCTTATACCAGGCATCTCAGCACCTGTATCCGGAGCCTCGAAAGCTGCGAGAATGTGTTCGGCCTTGAGGAAAGAAGTCTTGAGATGAGTATCGCGGTGCCAGGCTTCGTGGTTTTGCACATGTGCTGTTAGAGCTGAGGACGCGGCATCGTCGGAGGTGTGGGAAGGTAAAGGACCGGAATAGGTGGGTGGGGGACATAGGTGTTGTTGTAGGACTTCTGTGACCCATTTTGGACGGGAGGCAGAGGTTAGTTGGGTTGCCCAGAAGTGTTTGAGGTAGGAGGGGATCAGGGAGGTGCAGCGTTCGATGTCTAGACGGTCGGAACGGAGGTAGGAGTACATCCCATAGTAGATGTACTTTTCTCCCTTTTTGATGAAGAGAGGGGCGCTGAGCATAGACTCAGGCTTTGGTGTTGCTGGGTTGTTTTCCTCAGGAAGACGCAGGATGGGAGTTAAGAGACTGCCGTGGGTACCTGGAGCCAAAGGGGCAAGTGGCTCGCTTGTATCTTCAAAAAGATAAAAACCACGGCCAGGAAGTAGAGATAGTTCATCTTCGGGAACACTGTAGAATGAAGGCAGCCATCTGGTTCCACCGAGGTGGCTGAGGATGAACGAACGTTCAAAGTGATGCATCTCTTGAGATAAGGGAATGTTCTCGAGCTCATCTTCGTGCAACGAGGGTAGATCCCTGAGATAGCTGGGTTGCCATGTCTGCACCTTGGTCTCCGGTGCAGAAACGGTCTCTTCTTGCCTCTGCGGTGGCATGTCCTTCTCTAGCTCATCTTGCTTCTCAGAAAGCGCATCTTTCTCCGGCTCGTCTTGCTTCTCTGATGTCATCTTCTCTTGAGGCTCATCATAGTCTCTGGTTGTCAGAGCCACTTGAGCTTTCTTGTGATCTTCCGTCTTCTTTGCCTTCCTTCTCGCCTTCGATTTCTTTGGTTTGTTCGTCTGCAAAGAAATTAGCAGTGTCTCCTCCTTGGTCTCGATGACAGGCTCGGCTTCAGAGAGTTTGGGAGCTTCGGATTTTTGTGCAGGAACGTATCTGCGATGAGGTGGCAATTTCTTGGATGGCACCTGTGCCTCTTCGATTACGTTCTCAACCTTAGCTTTCTCGGGAGTGATGCTCGGATTCCAATTCTCCTTCAGAGAAGCGTGTTCGGGTGAACTTGATGGTACTTGTGCCTTTTCGACTGTTTTCTCAACCTCAGGGCTCTCAGGAGTGATGCTTGGAGCCGGTTCCTCCTTCACAGAAGCGTCCTTGGGTAGATCCAAGTCTTCCGGTGCTTTAGTTTGCTGAGCCGCGTACTTCTGATGCGGTGCTGTGGCCTTGCGGGGTTTCAGCTCTGTAGCTGCTCCGATCTGAGTTGGGCTAACGTTGCTTTCAGAGGGTTCTTCAATATTGATCGGAACTGCTGAAGAGGAAGCTTTCGAACGCCCAGAATGGCGAGAGGCGTAGGAGTTTGGGTACGATAGCTTTGCTAATAAAGCTTTTTCTTCAACCGTCCAAGTTGCGTTCAGGTCCGGGCTGGGAATTTGAGGGACGAAGGATCTGACCGTTGCACTGGGAGTATCACTCCCTCTCATAGGCGAGGCGGCCTTACTACGAGGTGAGAGGTTCCACTCCCCGGGATCATCTTGTCTCTGAGCTAAACAGGCATCCCAGCTGACTTCTTGTGCATCGGCATCTGCATGGTTGACTGGCTCAGACTTGTCCTCTGCTGACACCTCAAGATTCTCCGGCAGCTTGTTGTCGGTCTCGCGCTCTTGGGTGGGCTTTGCATCTTCCCTCAACTTTGCAGCCCATGCCTCTGCATCCTCTGCTTCAAGCAGATACGCTGCACCGCCACGATTGACCCTGCTACGGAGAGTCTTGGCCAGAGCCTCCATCTGCTCTGCTCCCCTCAGTGAGACTTCTTCGAATGTCGCGTTGCCAGAAAGAGAAACGCCAGCATAGATGCGCATCAAGTTGACATTCTTCATTGCCGATTCCAGTTTCTGCTCTTGACTTCGCGGCTCCAACTGAATCTGACGAGTGAAGTCTTCATTGTCTCTGACATTTTGTCTAGCTTGAAGATCCAGAAGCTGAAGGCGGAGTGAAGAGTTATCGTACGACAAAGATTTCTGCATATGCTGAAAACGATACTCAAGATTCTGGAGTGACTGCGAGTTCTGCAAGTTTCGGAAGTGAGTATGCAGACCATCTTGGAACTGTTGCTGCTCGAGGACATTGATGCGGTCCTGAAGTTGATGAACTATGGCGGGGTCTGCATTGACTGGTTGTGGGTTGTAAGGCATGTAGTTGTGAGGTACCACTGCGTGCATGGAGGCTGCTAGTGGTTGATTCATGAATCTTGGATTGTATGGGCTCCAAGTACTGTGGAGAAGGTGATCTGCCATGGCGGGTGACTGCATTCCTGAGTCCATGGTTGTGTGGAAGATGAAGCTTAGAAGCTGTTGAAGATGATTAGGTGAAGGAAGGTGTATGAGTTGTAGAAGAGGTGGAAGAAGGTTGAATATGTCAGGTATCGGAACTGGAGGAAGGTATATATAGATAGTGGAAGATGTTGTGAGAGGAGGTGAACGTTGTGAAGTATAGGCGAAAGGCAGAGGGATGGAAGAAGTGGAAGGAGCTGAATGACTGAAGCAGAAATGATAGAAGAGCTTCAAGGTCTGAGAAGGTGAGTTGAAAGGTAATGATTGAGTCAATGATAGAGGCCGATCGGAGTGTGAAACTGTGGGTAGTCAGGATAGCTCAGCTAGTAGCTGCGGTGAAATGTGATTGCAACAGACACCTCCGATGCTTTGTGATTAGCTTCAAGAAGGAACGATCGGAACTTATTACTGAAGGCGTTAACACAGCTGTCTAGTCGTCATGCGAGTGACACTCTTGACCAGCGGTTGATGGAAGATTGTGTTTGTCGTTAGGAGCTCTGAGACAGCAAGAACGGTGAAGTGAGACTCAACGATAGAGCACCCAGCAAGAAGTCCCAGGTATGAGTACGGGAACTGACAATGTATGGTACGATATTTGAGAGATTGGTGAAGAGAAGAGGTAAAAAGGAAAAGAGAGCATTCGATCTGACCTACGTTTTCGATATCGTAGTATTGCATTTTGAGATGAGAGACACACTTGACTTTGCTCGCACCAACATCATCATTTTCGATGCTCTTGTCCAGGCTGTTTTGATAGACTTCTTGAAATGAACAGGAGTGCCCTGCAATCCCCATGGGACAGCTTGTATCGTCCGACTACTTGCTTTCTATGGCGAAGTCGGTCGAGCGCGAGGTTGACGACATGCTCGACTCGAAATCGATACTTCTCCTCTGCACATTCCGGTTTGCAAGTTGGTGTCCGAGGTAGTCACATGTTGTAGTGGATATATAACAGAGTCGCGTGTTGCGTCGGCCAATCAACAAGCTATTTGCAATGAGCTGGTCCAGCGTATCAATCAATAAAGTCCTGAACTATAGATTTTGGCGAGGAAGGTTGGGGTTGGTAGCTCTCTCGGTAGTGCAGCTATGCAAGCATAGTTTGAGTTGGTTGAATGTTGCATCTGCTCTTCTAGGAAGCGAAGAACAGTGCAGCAACAATGGCGGCAAAAACTTCTCGAAGGTAAGGTGGGGCACAGTCAAGCTGCATATGTCAAAAGGAAGACTGCAGAGCTAGTTTTTGTCCCTGACGATGGACGTAGCGCTATGGCTGCACGCGTTTGTTCCCCGGAGAGCCAGCTCAGCGTAGCACAAAACGGCTGTCGTGGCATACTTAGAGTCGTCAATAGTTGATGTCCCCGAGAAGTAGGCTGCGATGTTATATCCTCTGGAGGATCAGACTCGGCCTCGCATTGGATCCAAGATTATCCTTCGATGTCAGATTGGCGCAACCCCACCTTGTTGCAGGTAGAACAGGGACAAAACTTAAGGGACCAACCAGTAGCGAGGAGCGCACGAGGGGCGATTATAACCGAGATGGTGAAATCGCAACGATGGGCGCATGTCTGCAGGAAGAGTCGCAAAGATGCAAGACCATGGACTGAGGTTCCTCAGGGCGCTTCAAGGCTTGCGGCACTGACCAACAGACGTCAAAGGTCGACTCGTGTTGGTGACAAGCATTATATCATATCTGACAGCGGCTGCCTGCACTTCAGGAGCAATCGAGGACAATGTCGGTCGAGATGGCTGGCAAGATGATGGCAGAATTATGAATAAGCAACATGATTGACCAGCCTCACGATTCAGAATGTTGGCTTCCATTCCATCCGGCTGGGGGCGATCATCTGTCTCCACCCACACACCGCGTCGCTTTCCGGTGAAGCTTCTGCGCCTCCATGCAACATGCGCCAGTTGAGGCCAAGGCACGCTGGATGTATTTCAGCCTCCTAATCCCTGTGTAACTTGAAGTAGGGATGCACTGCCTCCCTCCCCCAACAGCACCCGGTCGCTGTCCCCCGCATTGCCTGGAACTAGATTAGACCATGAACCCGCACAGTTGTACGACTTGGGTTCGAGAATAGTTCCTCGTACAAGTCTAGCCTGCCTTGGTTTCGTTGTTTGGATGACGGATACATGAGCGAGGGTGCCGCGGACTGTGAATGGTCAGCTCCGTCGTTATGCCACAGCTTTTCCCACTCGCCAGTAGTAGCAGCCATGGGCTTCAGCGAGACATGTCCAACTCTCGACGCGACCTACCCAGGCTTGACCCTTCGAGGAAACGCTCTTCTTCTGTCCTTCGAACTTTGCATAGGATTGGCGGCTGGCTGAAGAGAGACGAAGTCGATCCTGCTTTGCCTGATGATTCGTCACACCGGGACCCTCAAAAGCAAGCCTTGAATGACCACCACCTTGCGCCAGCACAAGAATCAGGAAACAATGGCTCAGTACAACAGGATGCAATGCTGGCGCCATCGAGGTCGCGGGGAAATAGCTTGCTCGGCCGTACCTTGTCCAAGTCTAAGAAGGTTGTTCCCGAACTGTCACGACAATTCACCACCAAAAGGCAGAATTCCGAAAAAAGAGAAAAGCTTCTAGCAATTGAACCCAGTGCTACAGAAAGAAGAGCGGTGAGCGCCGAACGGCGACCTCGAGCAATGAGTCCTGGACGCTATCATTCTCCATCACCATCTCGCTCAGCCCCAGATATCAGTACTCCAGGACATATGCGCTTGCCATTTGCCGACACCCATGCAGAAGGTTACTTCGGTACTAGAGCTCTCCCGCTCGGGGATGTCCAACATGACCACTTCTCCCAACCTCCTCCACCTCCTCCTCAAAACATACCGCCTGTGTTAGAGGCGGTTGACGAGCCTACATCTCTGGACGACCGTGATCTGCAAGCCGAGCTCGAATCGACGTGGATTCTCAACTTGAGCATGCACTTTCGAGATAAATCTGACCGTGAGAAATTCTTCGTTACCTACGCCCAACAACCGAACCGCTGGTGCAGGGTGACCGTATCTTGCGACTACAGAGACGCACCTCCTTCATCTCTCGAATCGGACCTGAAATCTCTCAAGTTCCAACGAGACAAGAACCAACGTATATATGAAGCTATCAGAGAGTCTTTGCCCGACATCGAGTTCTATGATACGGTCACAAATCTGAAGCTCGAGACAGAGGACGGACAGCTGCATGTCCACGTCACCGAGGACATCAATGAAGTCATAACATATCCATCGGTGGACTTCGTCGAAGAGGGCTGTCGCATGTACCGCGAAAGCGAGCTCGATTTCCAATCACACATGTCAGGGTTCGTTTACAAAGTCCGAGTCGGCAACCAGGTCTTGATCAAAAAAGAGATACCAGGTCCAGATACAATTGATGAATTCTTATACGAGATTGAAGTGCTTAACGAACTTCGCGGTTCGAAAGGTGTGATTGAATTTCATGGTTTGGTGGTCGATGATGAGGAAAGGACTATCAAAGGGTTGCTAATATCTTTCGCATCACTTGGTGCTCTCGTTGATGTCATATATGACGACAAGCTGAGCAGTTCGCTGCCGTGGCATCGCCGACAGAGATGGGCATATCAGATTGTTCATGGTCTTTCTGAGATTCACGAAGCTGGTTTCGTTCAAGGAGATTTTACCTTGTCCAACATTGTCATCAACTCTGAAGATGACGCCAAAATTATCGACATTAATCGTCGTGGCTGTCCGATTGGTTGGGAACCACCAGAGCTTCTTCGACTTGTTCGAAGAGGGCAGAAGGTTAGCATGTTCATCAACGTGAAGAGTGACATATTCCAGCTAGGAATGGTTCTTTGGGCTTTGGCGGAGCAAGACGATGAGCCTGAGCATGTTACAAGAACCAGCTCTGGAGGGATGCCTCGCATCACAGCACAGGATGTGCCGAATTGGTTCGAAGACATTATTGATGCATGCTTGAGCAATCAACCTAGAGATCGACCGAGCGCAAAAGAGCTGCTATCAATGTTTCCGCTCCATCCACGGGAGTATGAAAGCAGACGCCTCGCCCAAAGGAATTCTAATCACAGCCTTGCAAGTCACCAATCTCATGAAGAGTTCAACAATCCGACGTCTGCCGTTGACTGGAATGCAGTTGAAGAGTTCAAACGAGGCCAGCGGAAACCGACTGACTTTGCTCCCTCGTACCCTACCACAGATCCATATCAATTCATCAACGCAGCGACATCTACTGAGTACAGGATCGACAGCACTGGAAGCTATGTCATACCCCACCGAGGCAGAAGTCCGTCCGGCCATCGTCAAAGGTCTGCAGCTAGTAGCACTACCAGTCTATCTTTGAGCCAAGGCTTGCCAGCATGCGAGTACCTCTGCGAAGAGGATATCCCAGGCTTTGGATACGCTGGGGGTTCGCAAGACCGCCCGACAAACATCGTGCCAAAAAGGCCTTCAGTACCTGATGCTCCGCCATTTCAATTGGACTTCAACTCAGCCGAAGAAGCTGACAGCCAACATCAACGAACATGGAGGCGGGATTCAAAAAGCGATGAAGGCTCTCCACACCCTTCAAGACAGCAACGTGTTTTGTTTGGACCACCAGTACACCAAGACTCAGGGTTTGATGAGTACATGATTGATTTCATTGAGCATGGCCAACCATCAACACACCAAGCTCATCATCTGCCTCCATTACTCACAACTACCATCGAAACTCAGAATGATAGCGACCAGGAGACATCAGCAGCGACACAGCAGTCGCAGCTGCTTACAAGCCTTACAACCCTGCAATCACAGCCCACATCCGTGACACCATTCTCATGTCACCCGCCATCCACTTTCCCTTCTTTGTCATCAGACACCAGGACACAGAATCTAGACGCGAAGTCACGTAACTCAACAGGATCAGAATAATAACAAGTGACAGAGCTACCCAAGTAAGCCTACCGCAGGTCGGAAGGAAGATGTTTTTCTTTTGTTGTGGTCATGTAACGTCTCCTAGTGAGCAATCTTTGACAGCCTGTTTTGTTTGAGCATGAACTTTGCGAGCATGTTGGACATTGATTACCTCCTCCGAATGAGGAGCTGTTTCGAAAAGCAATCTTTCGGTGACAATGAGACTATGAAGGAATGATGCTGGCAGCAGGAGCTTGATCGAGTGAGGCGGTATTTGAAAGTATAATGGAAGTACAATGCTTTTCCATCTGGGTTGTCATGGGTATCTATTTTAATATGCCGTCTTCAATTTCATATGCTTCATCTCGTTCGTCTAGCTGCTTGCGCCGTACTTCTTCTTGTAGTCTTCCATAGCCTTGAGCTGTTCCTCAGTGGCCTGGCCCTTGACACCTTCAATGACATCGTCGAGAGTCAAGACAGCAAGAACAGGCACACCAGTCTCCTGGCGAACCTGGCCGATGGTGCTGGGTCTGTCAGAGCCGTCATCAGGCTTGCCCTCCTTCTCGCTCTGGCTGGGGGTCTTCTCTTGTCTGTCGAGGGCAACGATGATGCCAACGAGCTCGCCACCCTGGCTCTTGATAATGCTGATGGCCTCTCTGATGGCAGTGCCGGCAGTCATGACATCGTCAATGACAACAACCTTCTTGCCCTTGAGGCTCTCGCCAACCATCAGACCACCCTCGCCATGGTCC
>SWBL01000449.1:0-32771 GCA_024195585.1 Aureobasidium sp. EXF-3400
AGGAGAGTTGCGGTCGTCGAAAGGCTGGTCACCGAGCCAGTGGGCAAGGGAGTTGACACAGAAGGTGGCCTGCTGGACGAAGAAGATACGGAGGATACCGGCGTAGATGAAGCCACCGAGCCAGTCACCCCAGCCGAGACCGGCAACGAGGGTGGGGAAGAGGAGACCCATGCCGAAGACGACCTTAAGGTAGTTCTTGTGCTGCCAGACGACGACGGCGTCGTCGTTAAGATCGGAGATATCGGTACGGCCAATTCTCTTGGGGTTCTGCTTCATGAGCATCCAGCCGAAGTGAGAGTAGAGAAGACCCTTGCGAACGGAGTAGGGGTCCTTCTCAGTGTCGGTGTAACGGTGGTGAGCACGGTGGTCTCTGGCCCACCATCTGATGGAGCCTTCGACGGCACCGCCACCAACGGCGGCGAGGAAGATCTTGAGAGGGAGAGTGGCCTGGTACGAAGTGTGGGCCCACAGACGATGGTAGCCAGCGGTGATACCGAGACCGGTAGCGAAGTAGTATGCAATTGCCCAGATGGCGGTGTAGCGGTGGAGAGGAGTCCACCAGGCCTGGATCAGACCCAACATGGGAATGCCGACAATGAGGAAGACATTGAGCCAGTTGACGTGCTTGTACCAGTTGGCCTTGGTCATGGGGGTGTCGGTGATGTGAGGCCTGAGAAATTGTTAGTTTCTAGTCAATTGAACGCTGACAATCGATATCGACTCACTTCTTGGGGTCGTAGGCCTTGTTACGGTTGGGCTCGTCCTTGGAAGCCATGGGCGAGCGCTTGTCCATGTAGGCAGGGTCGACAGCCATCATGCCAGCGGCGGGCTGGTGGGAAGGCATGTTGCACGAGTTATCGAAAACTGATGCGGTAAATGCGAGAGCCTCCTTCGAACTAACGAGTGTCGAGGGGTAGGATTGGTGTGGGTGGAGGGCGCTGGAAGAGAGAAAGGAAAGCAGCGCTGGCAGGTCTCAAGTTTTTGAACCAACGCGAGCTCGGGGCAAATGTGCCATGGCCTGATAGACGAGGCGAATACTGTGGGGGAACCTACTCGTCCCGATGGCCAGAATTCACCGTCCACCGCTGACTGTTGGGCCAAACCCCAACCAATTCACGACTATGCTACATTGCATCACCAATGCCACTCCAGTGGGATTGCGCGACTTGATCACTTTGTACCTGCATTAACCTGTCTGCTCGACTGCTTGATCGCTCCGCTGCTCCGAACATCCTGTCGTTCACACACGGCAGCAACATCAACTCGTTCAACGACAGCAGGAGACCCTGAGGCACTCACATTCCACCGCCAGCTGGCCAATTTTCGCCACCAAGACTTTTGACTTTATGCATGGCACGCGAAACACCCGGCCCTCCTTGCCGATCTGCTCACCATTCTAGAAGAGCTGTGCCCGAAGCCCGCGCGCTAATCCCGAGGTCCATCGTTGCGAACACGTAAAATCAACTCGAGTAGATGCCTCCAGACGCTGTCCGTTTCTCTTTGCTTCTTCCATGTCTTGTCAATTCATCCGATCGAGTGTCCGACACCTGCTTCTTTTATCCAACTCGAAGCAAATCTCCTTGTCTCCGCGTCGAGACTCAAGTTTAGATTGCCAACTCTGTCTGAGATCTGGTCGATTTTGGTTGCTGACACTGCCAAGCATCATCTCGTGCGGAGGCTAGCGTCAGTTGAACAAAGGCGTGTCTCCTCATGCTTTCTTTCCAGCCAGATGCCCGTTGATGACTCCAGACACGCGCGCCATTTGACGTCGATTCGGACCTGCCCCCTTCATCATCGCGCGTTTTGTGCAGATATGCCTCACTGCCCTCACCCTTCAGGTTCTCTTCGTCGTCATGAATGAGCGCATCAGCCCTGTGTTTTCTCGATCCACCTGTTCCCGGAAATCGAGGGTCCTTGCGGTTACTCCCGGAATACATGAAACTAAGGTGCGTTCCCAAAGCGGAAGTGGTTGCGAGCCAATGACGGCCGTTTCTATCGAGCTGCCTTGTTCCACCCGCCGCTGCTATCCATGTCCTATCCCAAGGACTTGTGTCATGCAACCAGAGTTCAACGTACAATTCTCCAATGAATGGTCATGCAACCTGCCCAACAACCACGACGTGATGGATTCACGTTGAACAGACTGGTTTCGTATTGGTCACTGATCCTTTCAACAAGAAGCAACCCCTCAAATGCCACGCTCTTATCAATCAACCCACGCACATCTGTCGTTGGCACTCCTTCAACCCCCATGCATGACGGTCTATCAGCGCTTCCCCATACAAGAATTGACCTGGGGTGTCTCAATAGCTCTTGAGCATCACCGTAGATGTGATAATGTCAGCAGGTTGTTGCATCTCACCATATCTTCTTTGGCGCCTGGCGCGCGATATCCAGACACTCACTCGGACGTTGCTCCGGATTGCTTCCGCTATCTCTCCCTTGTCTGATTATCACATGCAGTACTCGAGTTGACTGTTCAACGTGGTCCTCATTTTCCGAGTGATGCCTGATGCGTCAGAATCATAGATAACGTGTCTACGTGCCTCCGAGATCAGAGACTCAACAGGTTCTCTCACTTGACGAGGCTCGTTTATGCTGGTTTCTCTAACGTATCTGGACATGATATTCTGACGCAATCGAGTTGTCCGCTTGTGCCATGCCAGTCTCCATCCTGGATCTTTTTAACGAGCATACAACTCTCGCTCACATTACGGCAATAGGCACCAACGTCAGCTCTGCTTGAAGCATGGAGATGTCGAAGCACATCATTGGCAGTTGACTCGATTTCCTCAAGTTCTATGCCATCTGATATTCACATGACACATTAAACCGCCGCACGCCCAACCTTGGATGGCCTTAACACCACCAAATAGTAGACTGTATGGGAACGCAACAGCACACATAACAGCCCTAACATCTCTTTATTGTATCACGAAGTATAGTGATCCGACAACATCTTGAAACTAACTCATCACCCTTATCTCCGTATCGGTTTCTCCAAATCTGAGTGACGAGAATATATCACATCAGCGCCTATTATGCCGTATCGGCAAGACCACGTTCGTTTATTCACTGTACACTTTCCAAAGAGGAAAGGGGCGCAAATCTAGCAGCAGTGGCATTGAGTATAAAAAGGCGAGGTCTACGGAGTGCGGCGATGGCGAATTCGAGTACGGCTCCGTCAGATTGGATCGATTCAACGACGCGATGGAGGCCTACAAAGAGATCTACGATGCAGACGGCAAGCCGGTGCCAGACTTGATTACGTGTTTGCGCTCCGGGAACAACCATAGGAAGGTGACCAGGTCCACGATTCTGATTTGGAGGTGTGTGATCTCCGTGTCTGCGGTCGCCCTTGGAAAACACTGTACTGTTGACTCTACAGCTACAGTGAGATGATCCTCAGCATATATTCAGGGTCGAAACAAGGGCTCCCCGCCTCCTGTTATATCCCAAGGCTATTGTGCATTCTGAAAGGGATATCGATTCTATCCCTGAAGACATGGACCCGATGCTGCCCCTTGGCCTGACAGGTTGCTAGCTGCACATGATACATACAGCTGGCAGAATCTCTTTGTTGGTAAACCTTGCTTTCTCACAAGCGCGATGATGCCGCAATTCTCGGCGCTTGCAAACCTGTCATGGCGGTCCAAACTCTTTTATAGAGGCGGTACAATTTTGGCAGTCTGTTACAACTTACATCAATCGTGGAGCCACCGCTGAAGCTCGTCTACTACTTTCCACGTACGAATTCCTACATATGGAAGAACTACCACTGATGTCCCTGGCGCTATCAGTTCGATTTTATAAACACTGGAAGCTCACAACAGCTTCATGATCATTGAGTGAAAACTAACGCACATCTCACTCTTCTTTCCTCCTTCTTTGCGAGGAAGTCAGACCTCCCATGGCGTTTATCTAAGATGACGAAATGAGAATACCTGGTCAACTCCACATTGTAATCAACGATAGCGTTCTTCAGCGATCGTGATGTGCAGTACCAAGACCTCCCTTTCTCTATCACTATTCATGCTGCAGTAACTACCGGTTAACTACTTTTTTCGTAGCCGATATCCATGATGAAACTGTCAGCACAGACTTAGAAGCGTGCCCGCAGATCTGGAGTCCAGGACATACTGATGAACAAGAGGTGGAAGCAATTCCCTTAGAGTAGAAGACGGCAAGTAAGATTTCTTGCAGAGACAGATGTGTGAGTGGCGAGATCATGTTCATAACACTTCAAACTTCTAGACATAAACCAGAAACATCAAGTTAATCCCAGTAAGTTTCATCACAAGACGACGCTGACTATATCAAAATCTATATCTCAGTAAGAGTATCTTAAGGTGATTATACTCACATCGATTGCAGCGCTTTCTAGAAGAAATAAAGTATAAGAAGCAGAAGACATGTCTTGAAGGTTGACCTTTTACATCACCAAAAATGCTAGAGATAGAGAACGCATCGCCGGTCTTACCGGTGAGCGAAAGGAGACGTGTTTCCAGCGTAAGAGTGACTCAGAGACCAATCCAGATACACCATAGAAGGAAAGTGACCAGGTCTATGATCCAAATGATGTGATCTCTGATTATCAACACAAATGTGAAATAGGTACACATCACAATGTTTACAGCAAGGTCCGCAGGGAGGAGGGGATACTGTATCGGATCCACAGACCGCCTTGTCTATTCCTCCTTGATGGCACTGGATATAGGGGGCACAGCAAGCACACCAAAGCCATGGAGCCGAGGCGAGGAGAACAGGAATAGCCAAGATGTAGAGCCTGATGTTGGAGAACATCAAGCGGTCTGTGAGTGTGTTTTATAGGGAGTCCAGTTGCTGACGAGTAGGTCGGTTGAGCCTTCCGTTCTGGAGCAGGTTTCTGACAAAACAGGCTTTGGAGAAATCACTGTAGATTTTGGCAGCTTGTAGTATCAAAGTGGAAAAAAGTCAATCATGAGGTTATGAAGATAGTGTCTGATTTCTGTTCATCATACCTATCGCATAGCTAACATGTCTTCTTCGCTGCCCAACTCTTACTCCTTAGACTGCTCCTTCTCAGCATCCTCAATAATCTCTCTCATGCTCTTCGCACTCTCCTCAAGCGCCTTCTGCTCGCTCTTACTCAACTTCAACGGGATCTGTCTAACAATTCCCTTTCTGCCAATGACCACAGGCATCGAGATACAAACCTTCATGTCGTCTTGATAATGACTGAGAGGTCTGATATTGCACTCATCAAACAGAATCGACTTGCAGATGGAAGAAGTCACACCACCGATACCATAGGCGGTGGCGCCCTTGTGTTCGGCAATGGCGGCTGCTTTCTTCTTTGTGTCTTCTGCGATGGAGTTCTTGTCGAAAGTGGTATCTGGAAGAGCGGTTTCGAGAGGGATACCGCCGACTGATGCGTGAGACCATGCGACCTGTTGCAAAGTCAGTGACAAGTTGTGGAAGAGATGTTGGTTCGAAGTGAGGCTTACCATTTGTGAATCACCGTGCTCGCCCAACACATATGCGTCAATGGAGCTAGCCGCAACACCACATTTCTCGGACAAAATACCACGCAGACGTGCACTGTCGAGGAAGGTACCGCTACCAATCACTTGCTCCTTAGGAAGACCGGAAAACTTTTGAGCAAAGTAAGTCAGGATGTCCACGGGGTTTGTGACCAAGACGATGATAGTGTCCTCGCGGAAGGGCTTCATGTCCTCGATTGCTGAGCCCAGAATCTTGAGGTTACGACCAACAAGGTCGGTTCGGCTCTCTCCTATAATAGGATCAGTACATAATCTGATTCATGGCAGAGTAATAATGTCAATTTACCCTTCTTCTGTGCTGCTCCTGCAGTGATGACGACGATATCGCACTGTCCAGCTTCCTTGTGTGTGCCGGCGCGAACCAGAGTACTCGTATCGCCGTGGAAAGTAGCATCAGAAAGATCTTGCACTTGAGCATCACGGACTTCCTCCTTAGGGTCAATGAGCAAAATCTCTCCAGCAACAGGGTTCAAGATGAGCGAGTAGGCGATGGTGGATCCAACCTCGCCAGAACCGAGGATGGCAATTCTCGAAGTCATTGACTTTTGCGACATCGTTCTGATTGATTGCAGGTAAGTTGTAGATCTGAGTCTCAAAGATGGCTTCTGCTGGGTGTTTGAGAAGCTGCTGGTAGGGGAGTTGAAGTGGTAGCTGGAGGTTATGAAGGTTGCTTTGGAGATGTGAGGTACTCTTGCAGGAAGAGAAGAGGTCAGGGCAGGACGGAGGAGACCACTGGATCGAGAAGCTAGCGTCATTGAATCGTGTTCAACAGAATTGGGGAGAAGTTGTCCTTGAGAAACGTGTTGTGGATGTTGTTGAAAAGCAAGGTAGTGACGACATAGGTGATCAGGGTGTTCCAAACAGAGCTCGTCTCATACAGATTCTCAACAGAAGCCTTCTTTCCTTACCAACCAAGATCGATTCTACAGCAATGTCTTCCCATGCGTATAAAAGTTCTGTTGACGTCCATTAGCACTACTAGAAGGACACTCTGCCAAAGGATCATGCCGCACAGGGTTGACTTTATATCTTCGTCGAGGAAGCATTGTCATGTCGGAAAGCTCGGTACAGGACGATGCACAGAATTCAGAATAGTTTGAAGTAAAAGCATTGATTCGTAATGTTCTTGACCCCGGGATATCATTGTTTTGTGCGTGGGGTCAGATCATGAACAAGCAGTATATTAAATAGTAAATTTTGACCGCATGGAATATGGTCGTCATGTTCCGTTTTATCTCGGTACACCGATGCTGTTCCATGTGCCCTGCGCGATTGATCCTGTTTCCTCATCGCGACGAGTTGTACGGATGTCGTACGAGGTCTCTACACGTACGCCATCTTCAACATCGTACTGGCTGTGGTTAGTGGTTGTTTGAACCATCTTTTCAGTCGAATGGTTGCTCTCGATGTCAAAGGAGTCTGACTGCGGAGTCCTACTGCTGAGTTCGTACTCATTGACTCTTCCGGACTTGTCGACTTCGCTATCGAGTTTGGTACCCTTGTACGACCTGCCGGGGCCTGAATTTAGGTTGCGGCCACCTCTGCTATATCCCGATCCTCTGCCAGAAGCGTTTGGGTCGTATGGGCCTGGTCGCCAGAATGCTCTGCTGAGAACGGGACGAAGGATAGGTACGTTGATGGTGAAGATACCAATGAAGGTCTCGCGGACACCCCATCCATTAATATTTGCGGCAGAGGGGGCTGCGTCGAGAGAAAGAACAACACGAATGATAGCGGCAACGATGACAAATAGACCTGACGAGAGGACGACACCAATGGTGATTTTCTTCTTCAGAGGCATCTTCAGTTGCCAGAGCATAGGTATCGGAACCATAAGAATTGCAGCGTCGGTCAGGATGTTGGGGATGGCGACAGCAAGGAAGTTTTGTGGTCTGAAAGCACACTTCCATGGGGGTGCAGGTGAGACTTGCCAATTCATTTGTGTACTGAGATGATGTTAAACACGGATCTCAAGCTGTAGACCTGGGGAGACTTACGGGAAGCAGCCAAAAATGAGCACAAACCAGACAATGATGTAGCTGAGGGTGGTGAAGAAGAAGAGATACTTGATCAACTTATTGTGGAAGGATCCCAGCGTCAAGCGCTTGTAGAAGAAGAGCATGGCGAACTTCATGCACCAAATGAGTGATGCGTAACCACACCAGGCTACGTATTCCAGCTTGGAACCATAGACTACGCGATCAATGTCCGCTTGTGTTGCTGTCTCGAGCCATTTCGGGGTAACTATTGAGCTCTCGCCAGTGTGGTGAATGATGTGTACAGTAACAGCATCGGATGTGTTGAAGATCATGACACCGAGACAGAAAAGATCGTCCCAGTAAAGACCCTTGATACCGACAGTTCGTAGTCGGGTTGCATAACGAGCCAGTAGGATGAACATAGAGACGGCATATAAAGCCTGCAGTAAAGCCGAATTAGCATGGCTCATGTGTTGGTGGGCTGTTGAGTCAGTTCTTACCCAGACTTCCTGCAAGATGGGATCGAGGGCCATGGTGATAGATTCCACCCTAAGGGGAGTGCAAAAGAGGCTTCCAAGAGTTGCGGTATCGAGTCCAGTGGACGATTGGAAGCCTACAGCTTTCCCACGGAGTCAAAGAGAGAACACAACAAGAAGGATGAATTCGAAACGAAAGGGCCAAGATACAATGCAAGGGCTCCAGCTGTAGTTAAAGTGAAAAGGTATGACGCTAACCGACGGGTGTGCGGTAGCATCAGCTGTGGAGTTAAACTTCGCAATGCCACGAGTCTGTTAAAACTTAAGGCGATAATCGGGTCAACTTTAGACCTGAAACGGCTGGGTATTGCCCGTTTGACTTTCGAAGGCGAGATCTGTCAGCTCTCCTCTTCCAGAAGACAGACGGGATCAAGAATGACTCGCGATTCAAAACAAAAAAAGCCATCTCGATCCTTCCGGGTCGTTTCCACTCATCCACGTGGAGGGTGAACAGTGGGAGCATCCATACAAGGGTGTAGTCGCAAGAGTCCATCGGTATACCAAAGCACAAACTTCAGCCTTACTCCGTACACGAGGAGCGATCAGGCGTGCACAGCGGATAGATTAAATCTCAATTACCGAGTCCTTGGTTGTTAGCGATCGTGGGGTCCTGATTGGACATTTTCAGTCGTGAATCTCGGATCGTGTGGGACAAAATTCGGAACGAGACACGGATGGCTGCAAGATTGGCTGTCAAATGGCAAGACGGCCATCTCAGAGACTCAGAGTCAGACCGCTGGGCGGACGATTAGGGTTCACAGAAGGCGTGCCCAGAAGAGCAAGTGCAAGGAGAAACGAAGATCCGTCCTCGACCGTTGCTGGTGTAATCTTGGCGGGTCAGCGGCAAGAAGCAGAAAAGGCTCCAGCCAACTGGATCTACGCCTACTATTACTCGCACTATCAATCGACGGATAGACGAACATAAGACAATATAAGCTGGACAAGGCTGACTGTTGTAGGCTGGTAGGGCTGCATATGCCTAGTTTGACAACAGTGACGGCACGTAACGGAGACGTTCGGCGGCAGTCCATAAAGCTCGTTTTGTGGACGAATACGGCAGCATCGGATTCGCGACTGGCAGTCGCCATCCCTCGGGAGTTGATCTGCTGTCGACCCGGTACTTCTTTGCCCTGGGTTTACAAGTGGAGCCGCCGCTCAACTTTGTGCTGTGATCGATTATGGAGGACGAGTCATGCAAGGGTTCTCGCATTTGACATCGGTCAACTCTCGTCTACTGCACGTTTGTAGAGCAATCCAGGTTCGTCCTCAATGGACCATCCATAATATTAGCCCTCTTCGCTCTAGACTGGGGTCAGATGGAGTCCTCGTTCTAACCCTCGGACACTCAGGCAGAGCGACACTTCAACGACGGGGTGTCTTAACTCGAGTCCAAGTCGTACGGGCGGGAACGATGCCTTAGTGTGAAGAAGTACAGCAAATCTTCCCAATAGGTGAGGACTATCACAAGTAGGTTGACCATGACTCTCGAGGCTCACCTTCAGTCTCCGCGGCTGCAAGAATCAGATACTCTACATGATCAGTCATCGATGATTAGATTATGAGAGAGCGTATTCAAATACCGAGTCATATGGGTCCGAAGTGACGGCTCTCTAGTGAGATTGATATCAGAATCTTGGCGAGTGACTGCGGGGGAAGGTGGAGATCATTCCGAGCATCAAGATTGCAGAGCTAGCAAGGCTGCTCGACTGATGCTGTGCCCATTTCGAGCTGCAGACTTGCAGTAGACGTGTATCTCCCTACCAACAAACATGGCCGCGCCCAATCGTCCCCGCGTCTTCCTCGAGATCAGCATCGGCAACGAACTTGCAGGTCGCTTGACCATCGAGCTCTTTGCTGACCAGACTCCAAAGACATGTGAAAAGTGCGACTCACTCTTCAACTTTTGCTGTATAGGCTTGCGCTGACCCTGTTACCAGCTTCCGTGCTCTATGCGTTGGCTCGCAGCCAGAACTCAACTATGCGCTTAGTCCCTTCCACCGCATCATCGACGACTTCATGGTCCAAGGCGGAGACATAACCCGCGGCGACGGTACAGGCGGCGACAGCATCTACGGCGGCGACTTTGAAGATGAGAACCTAGGCTGGCGCGACATGGACGCTGCAGGCTTGGTGTGCATGGCCAACCGTGGAAAGGCCACCAACAGCAGTCAATTCTTCATCACCCTCGACGAGTGCCCGCATCTTAATAACAAACACACAATCTTCGGACGCTTGGTTGGTGGAGAAGACACACTCGCTCGCATGGCCAAGGTCCAGGTCGACAAGGACGACAAACCCCTCGAACCCGTCTTGATCGCACGTTGTGGAGAGCTGGAGCGCAGGAAGAAGGCACCCGCCGCATCACCCGAACCTGCCAGCAAAGACAGAGGCCGAAAGAACAGACGTGGAAGCTCTGCAACACCTTCTCGCTCTCCGTCCCCACGACCCACAAGAAGTCAGCCCGTACGAAGACAAAGCGACCACATAATCGACGAGAATCTACGCGGCAGAGTACGTGCAAGATCCGATGACGAAGACGCAGAGTCGTCTGCAAAAGAACGTGCCATCGAGTCAGATTCGCAGAGTCCGGACAGCAGGTACAAGCGCAAACGCAGCCCTAGTCCGTCGCGAGGATTCGAGAGAAAGAAGGTCAGTCGCGAATCAAGCCGAAGTCCGGTAGACTCGCGTCGGAGGAGAAGAAGCCTGCCAAATCAATACTACGATCATGATGCACCGACTCGATCAAATGATAGTGATCGCAGACGAACCAGGGAGAACGACCGGTACAGGCCTGGCAACGGCAACAGACAGCATGACAGAGACGATGGAAGAAGAGGAGGAAGAGGAGGAAGGAATTCATACCGTCCGCCGCATAGACAAGAAGAAGGACGTCTGGGCGGAGACACATACGGCAGCGCAGGCGCAGGAGCAAACGAAGAGAGCACCGTCAAGTTCAAAGGCAGAGGCCACATGAAGTTCAGGGAACCCGATAGGCGCTGGTAAATCATCATGAATCATGAGAAATGAAAACACCAATGTACCAATACTGCTTGCCCTTTCTACAAGCGACCTTGTTCTCTTCCAGCAGCTCTCAGGCCACTATCTCCATCGACGAGTACACACCAGCCTTCTCCACCTCTACCTCCGTCTCCACCTACTGCAGCGCCTGGGAACTCTTTCTTTGCATACTCGAGGATATCGTCGTTGAAGCTGCCTGGTTGGAGCCATACGGCTCTCACACCTGCCTCTTTGGCTTCTTGCAATAGCTTCTTGGTTACAGCGGGAGGTGTGATGACGCTTAATCCTGTCTCCTTAGGTTGTTGCAGAGCTGAGGGCGAAGATACGGTATCGTAATCCTTCGAAGAGACAGAGACACTTGGTCGCGATGGGTTGAGGGGTGTAACTGGTAACGAGCGCTGAAGGTACCACGCAAATACTACAGAGCTTTAGTGGGGCTTGTGTAAGCTGGAGGTGTCTGATTGCATACCTCTGTGGCCAAACTTGGAGGGGTCGCTCGAAGCGCCAGCAACCGCAAAGCGAGGGCTGGCGAGGAAGTTCTTGACTGCTGTATTCATGTCCTGATCGCTCATAGTTTCTGGTCTTGTGTTCTGTCGAGGAGTGAACAAGGGAATGTCAGAATGAGGTGATTAAGTGATTGCGGAGTTTGGAGTTAAACTTGTGCCGAGGCTTCGAGGCTCTTCCTTCTCTCCACGACCAAGTCAGATTTCTCGGGCATGACCCTGGCTGACACATATTCTGCAGCATATCAGATCCAGCACAGCCTCTTTAGTCTGACCTTTGCTGTTATGAGACTATTTGCAAGGTCACTGATAAGTATTAACTATCTAGCAATGGCTATATGCGAGTATAGCTAATAAGATGGTTCGACAAAGCTTTGCTCTTAAGACAAGCAAGAATCCCACAAGTGAGCATATGGAACAGGTGAACCTGAGAAGCGTAATAAACAAACGACAGAATATTGATATTTTGGATGATATTACCAAAATCAGACCTTCTGAGACACCTGTATCAGTCACCCAAAGCATCATAAGATAGAATGAAGACTGAAAGGTAAAAGGCAAGCACAGTTGCCTAATTGGGGAGTATGTTATTACCAGGTGGGTGGCGCATGGCAACAGGCCTGAAGCGTGGTGGGCCGCCCTCTGGCCGCAGCGCAGATTCGACACAAACACATCAAACGACTCCTTTATGCTGGCGGGGGTCCTAAGAGACGCAGACATCTTCACGTATATCCCCTCAATCGCTCAAAGTGCATCTTGTCACAGTCTCTATCCGTCGAGAAAAAGAAGCAACAACACATAATCCAAGAAATGGTGAGTTGATCTGTTTACTTTGGGACCCGAACCCTGCATGCAAAGCCGAAAGTCAAGATGCAGCCAACCAAAACTCGCCAATCGCCCTGTTTTGTGTCGGTTGTCCAACTCCCGTCTCTTTGAACAACACACCACAACAACCGCCATTCCACCTCCTTCACCAACACCTCTTTCCTGCAAACCCAGCACCTCTACAGCGCAACGTCGCATAGCAGATCAAGACTAAGACAATGGATCAGGCCAACACAACAAACTACAAGGAGGCTTTCGCTCTCTTCGACAAGCGCGGTAACGGCCGTGTCCAAATCGACTCCCTGGGCGACCTCCTGCGCGCATGCGGCCAGAACCCTACCCTCGCCGAGATCAGCGACCTTGAGAAGAGCATCGGTGGAGACTGTGAGTTCCATACAAGCACAGCAGGGAAACAAAACATAGACGCTGACAATAAGCGACCAGTCGACTTTGACTCGTTCTCAAAAGTCCTCAACCGCGCTGGTGGTTTCCGCGACCCTGGTGAGCCTGAGGAGTACTGCCGCGGTTTCCAGGTCTTTGACAAGGACATGACTGGCTTCATCGGTGTCGGTCAGCTCAGATACAGTATGACCAGCCCCTCCAAACGTGGATTCTCCCAAAGAAGAAGTTACTGACATACCTCCCACAGTCCTGACCAACTTGGGCGAGAAGATGAGCGACGATGAGGTCGATGAGCTGCTCAAGGCCGTCGACACCAGCAGCGGCGAGATCAACTACGTTGGTATGCTACCCTCCCAGACTTTCTCCCTTTTTGACTTGCACAAACTAACACAATCATCTACCAGACCTTGTCAAGACCGTCCTCGCAAACTAAACACCCTTTCCGCCCGATACCCATACACACCTTTTCTCTTTCTCGTTCGAAACAAAACAATCTTGGCGCCTAGGCACGAGGATATGAAGCATGGATTGGCGTTTTTTGTCTTTTACTCTGTTTAATTCTTGGAACGAAGAATGAATTATATCGCAATACTGTTTCTTTTCCTCTTGGAAGAACAACGACCGAGAATCTGTACAGCGGCGAGTTTCTATCTCCAAGTATTCTTTCTCAAAACACTCGTTCTATGAACATGCTCCAATAGTCCTGTATTCTTGTGTGACGCCATGCAATCAACCCTCAAACCAGAGACCTTACAACGAAGACCCATTCGAAGCAACCTTCACATCCTTCAGAATCTCCTCAGCCAACCACCTAGCCTCCCTCTCCATCTCCTCCATACTCCTAGCCTTCCTCTCTTCATCCTCAACCTTAGGAAACTTGCCCTGTCTCTCCCTCCCTCTCTGCCATGCCCCCACATCCCCCTCCTCCCCCTCCAGTTGCTCATAAATCTTATCCCCACCACCCTGTGCATCCATGTCCTTTTCCTTTCTTGGAATCAAATGACAATGTACATGCGGTACACTCTGTCCAGCAGCAACTCCATCTTGAATGGCTATATTACATGCCGAAGCCCCAAAAACACGTTTGAGAGTGATACTGCAGAGTTGCACTGTGCTGAAAAGATCTGACACTTCTGGGGCTGTGAGGGAGGAGAGATGTTGCACTGGTCGTAATGGGCAGACTAGGATGTGGCCTGGAAGTAAAGGTTTGAGGTTTACGAGACAGTAGGAGAGGGGGGTTTTGTAGAAGACCTGTTGGAACGAACTGTTAGTGGTGGTTTTGGTGGGGTGGAAGTGGGGGAGGAGGGAGGAGGAGAGGGCAATACTTGAGAAGTTACGGTAAAGGGGCCGAATTTGATGGCTTTGGACAGAGTGGATAACGGCATTTCTGCCTTGGTGTTGGAGGTCATTTGTTGTTCTTTGGGGTGTAAGAGCTGTGTTGATTGTGGAGGGTGTTTGGTTGCGAGATTCGCGATGCAAAGACGTCATTGTCGCGATGAAATGCACGATGTTCGTGTTTCTAACGCGGAAACCACCCCTCGCCCTTTCAATTTTGGACTTCAATTTGCTATATGCCATGTCATATCACCTTGACTGTCACAGCTCCTGCGAGCGAAGGATCGCAGAATCTAGGTAAGCAATTCAAAAGTCAACACTTGATAGACCATCTCGATCCTGCTCCAGCCTCTACCACCATACTCAGCCGCGAGTAGTTTTATCACATGTACAATAAAATGCTCTCAAATGGCTCTTCATCATGCTACTCTACCAGATCAACTGGGAAGATATCTTTAAGGGTTGAAAACGCGTCTCTGGTTCATAGGGATTCCTCTATTTGAACTTTGTACAATTATCGTTTGTTCGGGTGTTTCATCCCTTGTTATCCTTTGATCCTTCGATCCTCCTCGGCTGTTATATCCTCCGCTGCCGCGATTGTTGATGTGATGTCTTTGGTCTAACCATGCAAGTACATGTATATGCACATCTTCTAGGTAACAGTGACAAGCTGCAAACAGGTACCTTGTGCTTGTTGATGGAGAAACAAGATACTGCATCTCCATCTATCCATCTCGATCGTTCTGCTGGTGCGTTTACCACATTGAGTGCGCGGAAAGAGAACGCGAGTGAATGTGCGGCGGGTAGCTGTGCTTCTTTCGTACATAAGTAACGGCGAGTTGTGGTGTGGTGGAAGGTTTGTCTCGCAACGTTCGTCTTAGCTGCCAGTATCGTTGGTCGTTTGCTTCTTCTCCGGACTCTCGAGTGTGCTTGTTGCGAGCATCCGTGGTGGAACCAAAACCAGAGGTGTGCCAGATGGCGGAATGAATCCAGTCGAGGCGTGTAGCTGGCGTGTCGTACCTTGTGTATGGAAAGTGACTGGTCAATCGATTGAGAACGCGGCGTAGAAGAGTTGTGCGCTATCGTGTCCTGCACTGTCTCACTCAAGAAGACAGCAAGACGCAACAAATGCTTTCAAGTCGGAATCTCGTGAACGACAGCCACTCCTTTCTCTATATCATCAGACCCCCTGACACTCAAATAATCCAACTCAATGCCAGCCTCGTTACCCACTTCCAAAAACGTGGGTGTCGGATCCGGCAATGCCTGATACAGCTTGACCCCATCCTCCTCTTTAGGCAACGTAATCTTCAGCTGCGAATGTTTCTTCTGCGATGACCTAGTCTTGCTATCACTCGACAGCGCAACCTTAGCCTTTTGAGCCAATCTCACAGCCAAAGGCCTCATCACCGACATCGATGCCACAATGATGCCAATAGCAGATTCGATGAGCGATGTATACGCTATAACGTCGTTTGTCTCGGTATAGTAATCCTGATCCAGTCTCAAACCAGGGATATATGGGATACGCACCACGGAAACTACACTGCCAAGAGAAGCAAGGATGATGATGGCGTAGACGGAGATTTTGCTGCGGATGTCCATGATTAAGCCAGAAACGATATAGATGGCCATTCCGGCGAAGATCCAGTCTGTGGCTGCGTTGAGGGCGGCGCAGAAGTAGTTGAGTGGACCCAGGATATCCCAGGAGAGACAGTGGGGGTGGTTTAGATCGATAGTGGCGATGTTGCCGCATTGACCGATGGAGATGCCCATGAGGAGGATGTTGAAGAGGATGGAGATGCTGACGCTAATGATGATGATCCAGCGGTGAAGGGCGCGATTGGGGATGCGGAGGAAGAAGAATGCCATGGAGAGTTTGAAGAAGCATTGGTTCAGGAGGTAGAGTGTGATGCCTAGGATACTGAGCTGTTTGGAGATGATGAGTTAGTGCTGGAGGAGAAAGAATCGGGGAAAGAGGGTTTGGTATACCTCGGCGAGTTTGACTATGGGCTCGAGTCCTTCGTTGTTCTCTGTCACCCCGATGGCTATGAATACGCCACAAGCAGCAAGAAAGCAGATCTGGAGGATTGTGTTAGTGAACTGCGAATCTCCTTCAATGCATAGCGAGGTTCTTACATGAGCGATGATCAAGCAGACATCATCACGACCAAATGATCGAGCAAGGCAGCATCGAATCCAGATCCGTATCGAGATTGCAATGCTCGATAAGATAGCAAGAGGGATTGGCAAGACAATGATTGCATACGGATGCAGATGGTACTGCGCAACATCCGGCGAAACCATTATTGCTTTCTGATAGATTAATCCAACATATGAGATAGAGACCAGAGACGAGACGACAGAACAAACAAGCAGCGGAGAAAGATGGAGAGATAGAGGGAGATCTGACTGTAATAAGAAAGTAGCATCAAACCTTCTACAACTGTGAAACCTACGAAGCTACGACTAGTAAACTGTCATTACGTTGTTGCGTTGGATGGCTCTGAAGCTTGCGGCTCTGAGCCATACAAAACGAGAGCTATAACAGAAGCTCCGAGGCATATCAATGTGATGTTAGGGCGGAGGTCGCTCAATCGGAGTGTTCCAGGCGTGAACATGGTTTGAAACTGACGACCGTTGTGGGAAAGCCGTTGGTCCCAGAGCCACGTTTAATGTCTTATAGCCAGGGTCAGGTTTTTAAGCGAGCGCCAGGTGAGTCGCTCTCTTTACTGTTTTGGGGTTATGCGCTCGGGAGGGCAGCTCCGAACGAGTACAGTTCGTCAGTGTGGTTGTGCATTGGGATGTGTCGCTTCCAATTTCCACTTGCTCAGCCGTGAAGCACAAGGCTGGCTGTGAGAATCCATGGAAACGCGCATCCTCTGAGAGTCATGCCCTCATCGATTCTCGTTGCATACTTCATTAACCAAAAGATAGGCGTCAACGTGGATCTGCTATAACCACTTATGCGACAGAGTTTGGGCAAGTATGATTTGTAGTCAGGGCAAAGAAACGACAAAGGTGCAAAAGTGTACCATCTCGCTTGAGGCTTAACGGCTTTCCGATTATAGTTCAATACAAGAGGTAAACGGCTGCTTTCTGTCAATTGTCATCTGTCATTCCATAACCATTCTATGCGACAGACGAACAAACGCCGTTACTCCCAAATACACTGCCGAAGCCATCATCTGTATCGTGTCTCTCGTCTGATCATATTCTGCTGCCCTTTCGACCGCAGCTGACTGTCGGAGCAGGTATCTCCCGAAATGATGATATCAAGGGGCCGGCTTTCACTTGCCCTGAGGAGGAGTGTAGTCGGAATAACCAGTACCCGAGTTGTAGTAGGTTGAGCCATCGGAGTTGCTGTAGTAGTACGAGCCATCGCTGTGTTCCATTGCATTAGCATGCTTCCAAAGATCTGAAGGTAAAGATGATGTACTTACTTGTTGGAGTAATGGTAGGCGTTGTCGTTGGCGGCGCCAGAGCCGTAGTCGCGCGAATCGTAGTGGTTTCCCGAGCTATTGGTACCGCTAGAGGTGATCTCGTACGAAGAGCCGCTACCGCTGCCGCTGGAAGTGGAGCCGGTGCCGGTGCTCGAGTTGGAGGAGTTGTTGGAGGACATCTTGATTTTGAGCTTTGAGATGGATGCAAATAGTTGTACTGTGGGTTTGGATGAAGGATTGGGATGAGAAAGAGGAGAGGATCGAGCCGAGTTCTGATCTGAAGATAGCTACAGCTCTGATGAGGGGCTCTTCGAACAAAGACGCAGCAAACGACAAGGTTATCTCCAAGCTTAGGCCATCACATTGCAGGAGAGCTTGGTTCGCCAAGCGAAATATAGTACGAGAGGCACAGATCTATGTCAGTTTGCCAATATATAGCAAGATCTTTTGAGATAGTCTTTGTTTCTATCAAACTCATAATGAGAGAAAGCTAGTAATGCGCGAGTACTCTTTACCATCATTCAATCCCTCTTCTTCAAGAATCTATATGTCGAAAGAAAGTAGGGCGACAAAGAAGCACATTTATCCAGCAAAACGGAACCTTGTGGCTTCCAATCTACCCAAGCCTTCTCTAGGAGCAACGTTCCTTCTCCTGTAAGAGTTGGTGAAATCTTGCAAGAGTGTGCGAATCTTGCGTGTGTCTCCAGATTGAATGCGTTGCTCGATGTTGCGCAACAATCGCTCCTGTTCTTGTGGGCTGATGGATCCGGAAGGAAGCATCGAGACAGTGTTTGCTGTCCACGTTGCTGTTGCCTCTGGCATCAACTGGAACATGGCGAGTAATACTCCAGAGGCATCAGGGAAGCAGTCTGCAGGGAATGTGTACATCATACCCGTCATCAGACGCTGCACGAGCACATCACCTTGCTGGGATGTGAGTGTTTTGATGGCATTTTGTACTTCCGGTGGGTTGAGACGGCGGTTAGGGTCTTCACTGAAAGTTGAGATGGGCGCGTTCTCGCCGCCATAAGCGAGGAAGTCGCGCAGGAAGTGGAGAGTTGCTAGAATTGGTGCGTCTTTGAGGAGGGTGAGCGAGGTAGAAGCGGCAGACAGGATAGTGGGCGTCAGCTCGTTCGCGATGAATTGACGTGAGTGATAGGCCTGTACGTCAACACATAGACGGAAGAAGTCCTCGATCACGTCGGGTAACTGCTCTGGAGGCAAGTCGTTGAGTGCGCGCAAGAAGGTAGTGGCTTGTTGAACGTAGAAGTTGAAGATTGCCTGTGTCGTCTCGGGGCTGACGCCTTCTGCTTCGTCGGTAAACTCGCGGACGATCGAATCAGTGGCCCAGAGGAAGCAGCCTTGCCTTGAAGCAGCGAAGCCAGATGCCAGCTTCTCCGCTAGACTAGGAAGAAGGGGTGCAGTATGTGTGCGGTAAGAGAGCACAATGTAACGCCAGCATCTACAGACGCGCTCAAGAATGGGAGTGAAGTTGGAGAAGTTGTCAGCAATAGCGGCTAGGACAGGGAAAATTTCCTGACAGTATTGCACGGCAGGGTGTGGCTCGCCAGGTCTGACCTCCGGTTGGATCCATTGCACAAAGATAGTAATGAGGTTGATGTGGTCAGCAAGTGCCAGCTTTTCCTTCTCGCCAGTGGCAGACTGAGCCATGTCCATCAGACGTTTGACGACAGGGTCGCAGCACATCTTGAATGAGGCGTAGACTTGGTCAACGGGCTGTTTTGAGAGCACTGATGCCATACCCTCCGTGATTTCCTCTTGACTTGTGGGCGGTAATCTGTTGATGACAGTCTCGTAGAAAGTCTGAAGTTGGTTGGTGAAGCCCTTGAGGAGTTCGGAGCAGTCGTTGCAGAAGAATCTGAAAGAGAGTGCAGCAGCAGTGACGACCTCCTTAGAAGGATGATCGAAAGCGGCCATTATGAAGTTGAGCTGGGCCTCGAGAGTGTCAGGGTGCTGGGAAGTCCATTCGGTATATCTTCCAAGTGCCATGACAGCCTGGAAGCGGACCTTCTCTTGGTCGGGAATTTGGACGATCAAGGGTATCAGTCTGGGCAACATGATGTTCTCATCCGGAGGGACCATACGACCCATGGCGCGCATGCTGAACAGAGGCGCCTCGAGCTTCTGCCACTCGGGGACATTCCCTGTGCTTGCTTGCGGACCGTATGTGCTGACCCACTCCTCAATCTTGACATATGACTTTTGTAGACACTCGGTGACGCCAATAACTTCACAGCAATCCTTCAACACATCGCCCATCTGGTGACGGAATTCACGGAATCTCTCCTCCTGTTCGCGATCACCGTCGAAGAGGTCGTTGTCGTTGCCGCTCTCAGGTTTGGGGAACTCGAGGTGGCCAATCATGATGTCGACCAGATTCAAGTAGATGTCGACGAACTGCATGCGAGCCTGCATGTAGCGTTCTAGGGTGATGTACTGCTTGAGCTCATACCAGAAGATGAAAGTGCTACTAATGGCTTCCTTCTCAGTATCTCTGGCAGCACATTCCAGTACGGCCTCAACCAGACCACGGAAGTCGTCGGGCAAACGAGCGATGAGAACGACCCAGGCTTCACCAGCCTCTGCGAAAATCCGTGTAAGGCCCTTGAACGTCTCGAAATCTTCTGCTTCGGCGGCCTGTGCAATCTTGGGACGAATGGACATGACTCTGGGGTACATGGTTTTGATGATGGCCATGCATTCGTCCACGTCTCTTGTCTCCCTGAAGATGGCGCAAAGGGTCTCGACACTGGACTCGAAGGACGAGTCGGCTTCCAGGGCGTTCATAACGACATCCAGAAGAGGCGAGTTGACAATGTCGTTGAGCGGGACCTCCCTGATCCACGATGTGATGCACTCCATGAGTTGAGGGTTCTTTGAGGCAGCCTCGGACGACTGAGCGTACTGATTGAGCAGTGTGAGGACCTGATTACCATTCTCTTCCAGCAGTTCAACAGTCCTGTCTCTGAGCTCATCTTCTGTAAGGTTGATCTTTCTTCCTTCTGTGACTTCCTCGGGGAGGACGTGCAAGAATTCGAGGACGCAAGCGATACCGTTAGGGTCGTTGCCGAGGGTGGAAACGACAAGTTGTAGTACGTCCTTCCACTCAAGCATCTGGATGGCGAGATTGGCGAGGCAGACGCATAGTTGTGTGCGGATGGGCTTGGGGCCCTGGCTGAATTGGGTGAGTAGCGATAGAAGAGTGTTGCGCAATTCGGGCAGGGATTCGCGAGGCAGCTGGTGGAAGTCGAAGACGATCTTGCCTTTGAGGGTGGTTGCGGCAAAGAGCTTTGATTCGGTAGTGGCTTCAGGCGAGCTCAGGATCATGAAGGTTGTGTTCCATGCTTCGTTCTGGTGTCGTTAGTGGGGGCTTGGTGGATGCCATGTGCCATGTGGTGTCGCATACAGATTTCTGGAATTGTTCGAGGAACTCGTGTGCCTGACCCTTCTGTGTGCGATCGACATTGGATTGCATAGTCTGGAGAGCAGCCAGCACTGGGGCAAAGGCCTGGGTGCCGTTGGCGGCCATGGTGGGATGTGATTTGGGCGACGGCTTGCAGAGGTCGACTGGTGGGGGTCGTCTGCGGTGAAAGGATGGTGAAGAGAGCGTTCCTAGTTGCGCCAAAGAATAGGGACTGCAGACAGATAAGGCAGCGAGCAACAAATGACAGAAAAAGAGCGAGGTTGTTGATTTGATTCGGGCAGCTCCACATGTTTCTTTGGCTGCAATTGACACTGACGCAGAATCGCTTTCTGTCCGTGCGCGACTGCTTCATCTGGATCGCTCTTGCTGCTGTTGCGACCGAGACGCTGGTCGCATCCTGTCCATCGCCATAATCCACTCTCACACGCCATCCGCTTCGACTCCGTCTCACTGTGATATTCAGTACCGCCACCTGCGACTTGCTATTTCGACCTTTCACACAACACCAACCCCTCAGACAAGATGGAGAGACGCGGACGCGGAGGTGGTGGAAAGGTGCTGCTGCCGCCAATCAACTACATTTTCAAGCTCCTCCAGACTCGCGCGAAGGTCTCGATATGGTTGTTCGAACAGCTGGGCATCCGCATTGAGGGAACCATCAGAGTTCGTTGTCCTGTCACTCTGCTCCAACCACGCGCATACTGATCATATCCGCAGGGTTTCGATGAGTTCATGAACCTGGTCGTCGACGATGCCATCGAGGTCAAGCAGCCCACAAAGACTGACCCAGAAGAGTCGAGAAGAAGCCTCGGTATGCTCACATCTGCTGCACCTTGTGCATTGATTCACACGCTAACTTACAGCTCCAGGCCAAATCCTCCTCAAGGGCGACAACGTTGCTCTCATCCAGAGTCTATGAGTTTGATGATTTACTTTCTTCGCCAATGCCTAGAGCAACCAGCGTCGCTCTGCATCTCCGCCATCGACCATGAGCACCTCACCTACAAATCAAACCCTCACCAATTTGGCCTCTGACCCGCCATCTCCGAGCACCACCGCATCTACCTTCCAGTCCCATGGGTCAACCGGCAGACGATATTGAGAAGGAATCATTTGCTCAGCAAGCGCAAATCCCACTAGGATACCGAAGAGGTCAGAGGAGGGACAATATTGAAAAATGCTAAAAAGGCGTCGGTACATACCCAAAAATGGTTTCCTTCTGTTCTGTCCATCTGCTATCTTTGCCGAACAATACCGTGTGAGAAAGTTGTCGTAGTAACCTTTACCATGACCTAGACGATTGAGATCTTGGTCAAAGGCCATGCAGGGCATAAGAATGACGTCCAGACCTGCTGCGTCTGGAGCCGGTGGTTCTCCATCACTAACGCCTTTGCCTCCAAATGAGTTTGCACGGTCCGAGACAGTGTCTTTGGGAATGGATGGAATGCCCCATTTATCAGGCTGAAGCGAAGCATAGTCATCCTCATCAGCTAGCTGCAGCATATCCATGATGGAAGCAGGCAAGTCATCTGAACGAGGTTGCTTAGGCTTGTAGATGTAAGGCACAAAAACATGCTTCCCCGAAGACAGAGCATGTTTAGTAAGAGCATTGGTGTTTATCTCGCCAGACGGCATGGACATGAAGATGCTAATCGAACGAGCATTCTTATACTCGGGCAATGACAATAGCAGTTTTGTAGCATTGGCGGCTTACAGAGTGTCAGTTTGACTATGGATGACACGGCGTGACTACAGAAGACGGACATTGACGTTGGACGTGATCTGAAGGCAGGGAAGACAAGAGGCTGTGTAGTTGTTTTCGCACAGCCTTCTTGTCGGAGAGTTGAGACTCGGCGCCCAGGTCCAAGGTGGCGGACGACATCTGGGACATGAGACTCTTTCCAGCAGCCTTGGATGTATGAAAAGCACGAGTAGCAATTGCTGGTCTCAGAGAACAGTGCAACATGTAGTCGTATACGAGTAGTAGTGACGATGATGAGTTTGCATGTGGTGTTTCAGGTGGGGTCGTCGCTATTTCGGGCAGGGGCTCGCTGGGGCTCTCCTTCTCCGTGTTTTGGGCTTGCCAAGCGCTCTCTATCCTTGGATTGTTGCATTGCGACTCTCTCAACCTTGTTTCTGGCCCAATTATTCTGTTTGCCTGCCAAAACAATACACAACCAAACGATATCCTTGTCGACTTCATACACCCCTACCAACGACGAGAGGACAACCTGAACACACAGCGCCACAGACATGAGACTTCCTTCGGCATTCGCCCTTACGGCGACGCTTGCATTTGGTAGCGTCGCTTCGGCCCAGTTGGTCGACAGCAGCCTGGTCGGCACTTGGGCAACAAAGGCCAACAAGACCTTGACCGGTCCCGTATGTTGCATACCATCGATACATGTCAGACAAACACTGACCGACCATTCCAGAGCTTTTACGACCCCGTCAACGACAACTTGATCGAGCCCTCGCGACCCGGCATTTCATACTCCTTTACATCCGATGGCTTCTACGAGGAATCCTACTACCGCGCCATCTCAAACCCCGCCGACCCTTCATGCCCCGGTGCAATCATGCAATGGCAACACGGTAGCTACGTGATCGGCAGCGACGGTTCCCTCACCATGACACCCATCGCCGTCGACGGCCGCCAACTGCTGTCCCAGCCCTGCCAGAACAGCCACGCCCTCTACACTCGCTACAACACTACCGAGAAGATGAAGGTATGCGCATCAATACCCACACTCTGCCTTTCCAACCAACATACTAACAAAACCCAAAGGCATACCGCGTCTACACCGACCCCTACCACGGTATCCAACGCCTCGACCTTACCGAATTCGACGGCAAAATTATGCAACCAATGTACCTCGTCTACAACCCTCCTCAGATGCTGCCCACCCAAACTCTCAACCCCACTCTTTCCGGCAGCACACCCACCGCCAAAGCAAAGCGCGATGCAGAGGTCCCCACGAATTTCAAGATGGGTGTTCAGAGTCAGGTCATGAACCCTGACCGTTGGTGGTGGATGGGCTTGACCTTTACTGGTATTGGCGGTTTGCTCTACTTTGGTCCCAGAAGGATGTAAAGAGATTGGGTACGAATGGTTTTACATATTATGGCGTTTTGTTTTTTTATGAGGCAGGGCTTCTTTTTTGTTGAATAGAAGAGGAGTGGATGGAGCACAAATGTCTGTCACGGCAGTTTTCCAAAGCATCAAAGTGGTTGTAGATGATTTACCGGCGTTTTCTTTCGACGTTCTTGTTGAGATGATATGTTATGGGAGGGTTTGAGCTTGCGCTGCTTGGTTGTAATTATGGGCTGAATGGGTTCATGAAAACTTTGATATAAATTGATCTCCTGTTATCTTTTCTTTCCTGCATCTGATGTCTCCAATCTCTCTGTTTCTTTTTCTCTGGACCCTTTCCAAGAACAAAGAAAATATGTTCAGTATGCTGTGGGCCTTCTTTCATGAACAGACCTCTCCTGTCATGAGAGCTCCTTCGTGAGAGGAATGTTGGAAGATAGTGAGATCTTCTTTGGTGCTTTTTGGTCGAGCACTCGTTCTCTCCGATGTTTGTTTGTGTCGACGGCCGAGATATCTTGATCTCTCCTCCCGCTGTCGAGATCCATTGTCGTCACGATGCCCTGCCGCATCATCTCTCTTCCCATCATCCCCCCTCAGAGGCAAGCAGAGATCCTGCTTACCACTTGACCGGTCTCGAGCCCAGAATCCTCAATATCTCCTTCTGATTCTGTGCCTCTTTCTCTCCATCCCTTCTTCCCTGTTTCTCCCAGATGTTCTCTTCTCTGCACATCATATCGTAGAATCCCTTATCCCAGCCCTCGCACTTCAATCCCAAGCACCAGAAGCGCAAACCAGGAATAGCAGCACCGGTATCGGGAGCTGCAAAAGCCTCCAAGATATTCTCAGGACGCAAGAAAGAGGTTAGAATGGAGGTATCTCGGTGCCAGGATTCCAGGGCTTGATGATGAGCGTTCATGGCATTGCCAAGTGTGTTTGAGGAAACAGAGGATAGAGGGCGAGAGTAGGTGGGCGCAGGACGCAGATGTTGTTGCAAAGCTTCAGTTACCCATTTTGGTCGCCTTGAGGAAGTAAGTTGAGTAGCCCAGTGCTCTTTAAGATAGCTAGGGATTAAAGTATTGCAACGCTCCAGATCCAAGCGGTCGCTGCGAATGTGAGAGTACATTCCGTGGTAGATGTATCTGTCTCCGCGTTTTAGGAACAGAGGGGCGTTGAGCATGGACTCTGGCTTCGGCGTAGACGGATTGTTGTGTTCGGGTAGACGCAGGATGGGGGTTATGAGGTTACCGTGATGGCCGGGGTTTGAAGGGGCCAGTGGTTCGGTAACGTCTTCCAGAAGGTAGTATCCTCGGCCAGGGAGGAGGGAGAGCTCAGGCTCGGGAACACTGTAGAAGGAAGGTAGCCATCGTGTTCCACCGAGGTGGTTGAGGATGAATGAGCGATCGAAGGTGTGCATCTCTGAAGATGATGGGATTTCTTCAAGCTCCTCAGCAGACAGCAAAGGCAAATCTTTGAGATAAGATGGTTGCCAGACTGGTTTGTTGAGATCGGTAGTCGATACAGAGCCGTCCTGCTTTTCTGATGATATTTCATCCTTGGGCTTTGGGCTCGACTTTTGTGTCTCAACTTTTGCTGTGTTGCGAACTTCAGGGTTCTTGGCTGCTTCTCTCGAGAATTCATCCGACTTGACTCCCTCTGAAGGTACTGAGTCGTCCTTTGCGACTTGTGGGAGATCGACTTGTGGAAGCTCGGGAGCCTTTGATTTTGCAGGGACGATTCTGCGGTGAGGAGGGAGTCTCTTTGACTTGGGTGCTGGCTCGTTCTTGACAGAGATGGCCTTTTCTTGTGCAGGTGATGGTTCTTCCTTGAACTCGTCAGAGACTTGTTGAGGCATCGTGACTTCAACTGGTTTGCTTTCTTCCGTCTCGCGGTGCGTGGACTCAGGGTCGGACTCGGGAGTCGGCGGAGTTGTTGCACGCTTGTGCAATCTGCGGTGAGGTGGTACGGTCTTGGATGGCACTTGTGCCTTTTCCACAGCTGCGACTTCTTCAGTCTTGGTAGCGCTGTCATTGGTCGAGACTTCCAATTCTGGAGTCAATTCCTTTGATGCTTGGGCCTGCTGAACAGAGTATTTCAAATGGGGTGCCAGCTTTTGAGGCTTCAGCTCTCTAGGGAAACGAAACCCACCAGTTAAGCTGAGATTTCCTTCGGAGGAGTCTTCGATCTTGATCGAGACTCCAGATGCGGAAGAGCTTGGAAGTCGAGCGCTCTGAGATTTGCAGGATTGGCTAAACTCTTTGATGGAGTACAAATCGAACAAATTTGGAAATTCCTGGTGAGTATCGAATGTGTTCTGGAATGATTTGGACTCCAACTGGGTTGTTCTGAGTACGGCGCGTCTTGTCTCTGAAGATATCGCAGAGTTGCTCTGAGTGGCCGGGGTCCATTGCGTTTGAAGCTTATCCTGGGCCACTTCGGCTTCCGGATTGGTGTCTGCGGCATCAGCATGCGAAGGTTCAACAGCCTTGGACTCTATCAACAGCTTGTTGTCGGCTTCTGGTTGTCCAACCATCTCCACATCCTCTCTCAGCTTTGCTGCCCACGCTTCTGCGTCCCCTGCTTCCAAGAGATACGCAGGGCCACCTCGGTAGACTCGACCACGAAGCGATCTAGCCAGAGCTTCCATCTGTTCGGCTCCTCGGAGGGAGGCTTGTTGAGGAGTTGTGTTGCCACGCGAGGCGTTGGTATATATTCTCATGAGGTTTGCGTTCTTCATCGCCGATTGTACCTTTTGCTCTTTTGAACGTAGTTCGAGCTGGATCTGACGAGTGCAGTCGATGTTCTCCTTATAGTCGATCTTGGCTTGGAGAGTCTGAAGTTGGTGGTGGAGGGTGGGGATGTCATAGCAGATTGCTTGTTGCATCTGAAAGAGTTGTTGCTGGAGATGCTGTAACGACTGCATGGTTTCCACGCTTCTGTGATGAGAGGTCAGACCATCTTGGTGCTGTTGTTGCTCAACACGCGTTAAGCGGTTTTCGACCTCTGCATGCGGGTGCTGTAGATTGAACGGTATGTGCGGGTATCTTATCATTGCGGGACAGGTCGTGTTGATATTGTATAGTTGTAGAAAGAGTATCAGTTGTGGAAGGATGAGAAGTTGGAGGAAGACTTGGAGTTGAAGAAAGGTTGGAAGGTTGGAAGAAGTGCTGGAGGAAGTTATATAGGACGGTGAGAGAGGGTGTGAAAGCCGGAAGGCGTGAGTAGGTAGGTGAGAGGTGAGAGACGACAAGCTTGATTGATTGAGGAGAGACGGAAGGTGTGTGAGAGCTGGAGAAGAGGAGATATACTTGGGTGCAGTAGAAGTAATGACTGCTGGAGTGATCAGTTGAAGGAGGTGAGAAAGCTGCTGCAGTGAGGTGTGATACAGGATTGACGACGAGCTTCCAGGATAGAGTAGCCGACTTCTCGTCGCAGAAGGTGTAGAAATGCTCGTCCGCCCTTCTTGTGAGTGATGCTTTCAATTACTGAGCGACGAGACGACGTGTCGTCGAGGTTCAGAAAATGAAGTGATAGACAAAGTAGAGCAAACCTCAGTGACGCAGCAGTCGAATCGATCTTGTGACTGCTGGTCGACAGAGACCGGAATCTAATGATGGACGCTTGGTGAAGAGGGAAGTATGAGATGGAAAAGAGAGTATGCCCATCGACGTTACTTGTTACTCTGTGATATTGCAGGTCGAGTTGAGCTATTCACTTAACTTCTCATCAATTATTTGGATGTTCATATCCAAGTGGTCTTACATGGTCCTTGGAACGAACGACATCAAGCTCGTGAACTTCGAGGCAATAGCTTGTACCAACCGAGTCTTCGCTCTCTTCATAGCGCAACTGCTCGTGTTTCAGTTTGCGACATACCAGAATCGAGACAGCTGGAGTTCTTGGTTCTAGATTATGGCCTGTGCCAAACCTAGATTGAGCCCGAACAAGTCCTACATTACGGATAGATGGAGTCGTGCATTGCGTTGACCGCCCCGTGTTGGGCTGAAAGGATGAAAAGAAGCCATTTTTCAGTGACATGGTCCGGTGTATTATTCGGCGTTGTCTCGAGAGGTCGAGTGCATTGGATAAGGCTGATTTGTTAGTTCTCTTAATGGTGCAGCTATGCATGGGTAGCTTTGGGTTGGTTGAACGCTGCAGTAGATATTCGAGCCTCCAAGGAAGCGATGTCAATGGCGCAGCGACAACGACGATAAGAACTCTTCAATAGTAACATAGGGCACTTTCAAGCTGCATATGTCAAAAGAAAGACCGCAGAGCTAGTTTTTGTCCCTGACGATAAAAGCAGCGCTATGGCTGCACGCGTTTGTTCCCCGGAGAGCCGGCTCATCGTTGGGCAACACGGCTATCGTGGCATGCGTAGAGTTGTCGATGGTCCATGTCGCCAAAAGTAGACAGTGGTTTTGTATCTTCTAGAGGATTAAGTCCGGTTTCGCATTGGATAGAAGAGTCTCCTTCAGGGTCAGACCAGCTCAACCCCACTTTGTTGCAGGTAGAATAGGGACGAAACACAACGAGACCAACCAGTAGCGAGGTGCGTACGTGGGGTGAATATAACCGAAATGGTGAAATCTCAAAAATGTGCGCATGTCTGCAGGATGAGAGCTACAGAGATGCAAGGCCATGGATTGAGGTGCCTCAGGGCGCTTCAAGGCTGGCGGCACAGGCCAATAGCTGTGAAATGTCGACTTGTGTTGGTATCCGACATTATATCATATCTGACAGCGGTTGCCTGCGCTTTGCGAACAATGTCGGTCGGGGTGGCTGGAAGGATGTTGGCAGGATTATGTATGAATGAGCAACATGGTTGCCGGTTGACCAGCCTCATGATTTAGAATGTTGGCTTCCATTCCACCCGGCTGGGGGCGATCGTCTTGGTCCCCACCCACACACCGCGTCGCTCTCCGGTGAAGCTTCTGCGCCTCCATGCAACATGCATCAATTGGGCCAAGGTATGCTTGAAGTATTTCAGCCTTCTGATCCCTGTGTAACTTGGTGTGAGGATGCACTGCCTCCTCCATCAGCATCCGATCGCGCCCCCGCATTGCCTGGAACTTGATTAGACCATGAACCCGCACAGCAGTTGCACAACTTGGGTTCGAGAATAGTTTTTCGTACGAGTCTAGCCTGCCTTGGTTCTGCTGTTTGGATGACGGATACATGAGCGAGGGTGCCGCGAACTGTGAATGGTCAGCTCCATCGTTATGCCACAGCTTTTCCCACCTACCACCAGTAGCAGCCATGCGCTCCAGCAAGATATGCCCGACCCTCGACGCGGCCTACCCAAATTTGACCCCTCAAGGAAACGCTCTTCTTCTGTCCTTCGAACTTTGCACAGGATTGGCGGCTGGCTGAGGAGGGACGAAGTCGATCCTGCTTTGCCTGATGAACCGTCACACCAGGATCCCCAACCCTTGAACGACCACCTCGAATCAACACAGGAATCAGGAAATAATGGCTCAGTTCAACAGGAATCAGTACTGGCACCATCGAGGCCGCGGGGAAATAGCTTGCTCGGCCGTACCTTGTCCAATTCTAAGAAGGTTGTTCCCGAACTATCACGACAATTCACCACCAAAAGGCAGAATTCCGAAAAAAGAGAAAGACTATTAGCAATAGAACCCAGTGCAACAGAAAGAAGGGCGGTGAGCGCCGAACGGCGACCTCGAGCAATGAGTCCTGGACGCTGTCAATCTCCTCTATCAGCTACATCGCCATCTCGCTCAGCACCAGATATCAGTACCTCAGGACATATGCGCTTGCCATTTGCCGAAAATCATGCAGAAAGCTACTTTGATACTGGAGCTCATGCGCTCGGGAATATTCAGCATGATCACTCCCTCAAGCCTCCTCTTCTAAAGGACATACCGCCTATGTTAGAGGAGGCTGGAGAGCCCGAGTTTCTGGACGATCGGGATCTGCAGGCTGAACTCGAATCGACGTGGATCCTCAACTTGAGCATGCACTTCCGAGACAAATCCGACCGTGAGAAGTTCTTTGTTACCTACGCCCAACAACCAAACCGCTGGTGCAGAGTGACCATATCTTGTGACTACAGAGACGCACCACCATCGTCTCTCGAATCGGACCTCAAGTCTCTCAAGTTCCAAAGAGACAAGAACCAGCGTATATATGAAGCCATCAGGGAGTCTTTGCCGGACATAGATTTCTACGACACCGTCACTAACCTGAAGCTTGAGACAGAGGATGGGCAGTTGCATGTTCATGTTACAGAGGACATCAACGAAATCATCCCTTATCCATCAGTTGACTTTGTTGAAGAAGGCTGTCGCATGTACCGCGAGAGCGAACTCGACTTTCAATCACATCTCTCTGGATTTGTCTACAAGGTCAGAGCCGGCAATCAAGTCTTGATCAAAAAGGAGATACCAGGTCCAGATACTATTGATGAGTTTCTTTACGAGATTGAGGTACTGAATGAACTGCGAGGGTCGAAGAACGTGATCGACTTCCATGGCTTGGTAGTCGATGATGATGAGAAGATTATCAAAGGGTTATTGATCTCTTTCGCATCGCTTGGGGCTCTTGTGGATGTTATCTACGATGACAAGCTGAGCAGTTCGCTGTCATGGCATCGTCGCGAGAGGTGGGCTTACCAGATCATCCAAGGCCTTTCTGAGATCCATGAAGCAGGATTTGTTCAAGGCGACTTCACCTTGTCCAACATTGTCATCGACTCTGAGGACGACGCCAAAATTATCGATATCAACCGTCGTGGCTGTCCAATCGGTTGGGAGCCGCCAGAGCTTCTCCGTCTTGTGCGAAGAGGGCAAAAGATCAGTATGTTCATCAACGTGAAGAGTGATATCTTTCAGCTGGGCATGGTCCTTTGGGCATTAGCGCAACAAGACGATGAGCCTGAGCATGTTGAAAGAACAAGTTCTGGAGCAATGCCTCGTGTCACAGCACAGCACGTGCCAAACTGGTTCGAAGACATCATCGACGCGTGCTTGAGCAATCAGCCTCGAGGTCGACCGAGCGCGAAAGAGCTTCTAAAACTGTTCCCGCTTCATCCACGGGAGTACGAGAAGAGGCGCGTCAGTCTGACGATGTCTGACCACAGTCTTCCAAGCCACAACTCTCACAAGGAGTTCAACGACCCGGCCACTGCTATTGACTGGAACGCGGTGGAAGAGTTCAAGAGAGGACAAAGGAAGCCGGCTGACTTTGTTCCTTCGTACCCTACCACGGATCCGTATCACTTCATCAACGCAGCGGCATCTACTGAGTACAGAATCGATAGCACAGGAAGTTATGTCATGCCTCATCGAGGCAGAAGTCCACATGGTTACCGTCGGAGGTCTGCAGCGAGCAGTACAACCAGTCTGTCTTTGAGCCAAGGAGCGCCAGCATGCGAGTACCTTTGCGATGAAGACATCACTGGTTTTGAGTACGCTGGAGGCTCGCGTGACCATCCTACGAATGAGAGACCCTCCGTGCCTGATGTCCCACCATTCCAACTGGATGCTTTCGACTTGCACCAAGAACCTGGCAACAATCATCAACAATCTTCAAGGCGAGCGCCGATGAGCTACGAAGCCTCTCCACACCCGTCAAGACAACATCGTGTTCTATTTGGCCCTCCAGTACATCAGGACTCGGGCTTCGATGAGTATATGATTGAGAACATCGAGCACGGCCAGCCGTCAGCACACCCACCACACAATCTACTTCCCATACTCACAACTACTGTTGGAGCTATGGATGACGATGGCCAGGAAATGTCAGCAGTAACACAGCCATCAGAGCCGCTGACAAGCCCTGCGACACCACAGTCACAACCAACTCCCATCACACCCTTCTCACATCATACTCCATCTGGCTGGTCAGAGGCAAGGACCCAGAATCTAGAAGCGAAGTCACCCAAGGCAGCAGCACCGGACCAATAATGAGCAACGAGGCTAACTGAATACGTCCACCGCGGGTCGGTAGGCAGATGCGTTTGATTTGTTGCGGTTCGTAGCGTGCTTCAGTGAGCATGCTTTCGAAAACTGTTTTCCTGTTCTTCTCGAGCATTACTCTTCAGGCATGTGAAGCATTGGTTGATCTATCCGGAAGGGGAGGGGCTGTTCCAAAAAGCAATCGTTTGAGAACGTTCTTTTCACGATGCAATGTGCCAGGAGCGGAAACTGGGTCAAGAAGAATAGTAAAAGTGCAACGCTTTTCCCTCTGGGTTGTCATGGGTATCTATTTTAATTTGACGTCTTTGAATCATATGCTTCGTCTCAGTCGTTTAGCTGCTTGCGCCGTACTTCTTCTTGTAGTCCTCCATGGCCTTGAGCTGCTCCTCGGTGGCCTGGCCCTTGACACCCTCAATGACATCGTCGAGGGTCAGGACAGCAAGGACGGGTACGCCAGTCTCCTCGCGGACCTGACCAATAGTGCTTGGTCTGTCGGAGCCATCATCAGGCTTGCCCTGCTTCTCACCCTCGCTAGGAGTCTTCTCTTGTCTGTCGAGGGCAACGATGATGCCAACGAGCTCACCACCCTGGCTCTTGATAATGCTGATGGCTTCTCTGATGGCAGTGCCGGCAGTCATGACATCGTCAATGACAACAACCTTCTTGCCCTTGAGGCTCTCGCCAACCATCAGACCACCCTCGCCATGGTCC
>SWBL01000450.1:0-32749 GCA_024195585.1 Aureobasidium sp. EXF-3400
GCTGCAGGCGCTGCCACCAAGGGCAGTTACGTTGGTATCCACTCGACTGGTTTCCGTGACTTCCTGTTGAAGCCCGAGCTTCTTCGCGCCATTACCGACTGCGGTTTCGAGCATCCTTCGGAGGGTTAGTCATTCATCATCATCATCCTATCTAGCGCGCGTCTCCATTGCTCCGATCGTCCGTCCATCTCCAAGCGAAGCTCCATCAGGTAGAAAGAGGAGGCAGTCTGCGTTTTCTTGCATTTACCAGCCACCTGGACACATCCCGCGTCGCCAGTCCGCTCTGCGCTACATTTCGACTGTGGTGCAGACTCGGTTCTGGTTAGACAGCTGCCGGATTCCGAGGGAGAAGCCATGCCGTGAACACACGAGCAATGCGACAAAAGGCGCGTCATGCAGTCTGACCTCTGGTCTGAACGAGTCTCGGGTGCCTTGCGCCAATTGAACTCTTGATTTGCAATCTGGACGCGCCGTCTCCTGGCTTTGTTTCGCACCTCTGGTTTAGCCAAGTGCTGTCTATCGCATCATCTGCTTTTTGTTGTCGCAAATTTGACGTGCGAAGCTGGACTAGAGATGGACGGACGCTTGCTTGATTCACGCGAACACACTACTACTTGGCAAACCGATTCTGACATAGCTGCGATATCCAGTCCAACAGGAGTGCATTCCTCAAGCCATTCTCGGTAACGATGTCATCTGCCAGGCCAAGTCTGGTTTGGGAAAAACTGCCGTCTTCGTTCTCGCAACTCTCCAACAGATGGAGCCCATCGAGGGTGAGACCTCGGTCCTGGTTATGTGCCACACCCGTGAGCTCGCCTACCAGATCAAGAACGAATACGCCAGATTCACAAAGTACATGCCCGACGTCAAGACCGCCGTCTTCTACGGTGGTACTCCCATGCAGAAGGACATCGAGCTCCTTTCCAACAAGGAGACTCACCCTCACATCATCGTCGCCACTCCCGGTCGTCTGAACGCCCTCGTTAGAGACAAGAAGCTCCGCCTTGGCAACATCCAGCGCTTCGTCCTCGACGAGTGTGACAAGATGCTCGACCAGATTGGTAAGCTCATTTACGGCCTCTAGCAATTTCAACTGCTAATTCTTGAATAGACATGCGCCGCGATGTCCAAGAAATCTTCCGTGCTACCCCAACACAGAAGCAGGTTATGATGTTCTCGGCCACCCTCTCTCAGGAGACCCGTCCCATCTGCAAGAAGTTCATGCGTAACCCTCTGGAGATCTACGTTGACGATGAGACCAAGCTCACCCTCCACGGTCTTCAGCAATACTACATCAAGCTTAGCGAGGCTGAGAAGAACCGCAAGCTCAACGATCTCCTCGACGAGCTGGAATTCAACCAGGTCATCATCTTCGTCAAGAGCACTCTCCGTGCCACCGAGCTCGACAAGCTTCTGCGCGAGTGCAACTTCCCCAGTATCGCTGTCCACTCTGGTGTCTCTCAAGAGGAGCGGTATGTATTCTGATCTTTAGCAAGACAGACAGTAACTAACTTCTTCGCAGTATTAAGCGTTACAAGGAGTTCAAGGAATTCAACAAGCGTATCTGTGTCGCTACCGACGTCTTCGGTCGTGGTATTGATATCGAGCGTATCAACCTTGCCATCAACTACGATCTTCCTGGTGACGCCGACTCCTACCTTCACCGTGTCGGTCGTGCTGGTCGTTTCGGTACCAAGGGTCTCAGTATCTCCTTCGTCAGCAGCGAGCAAGACCAGGAGGTTCTCAAGACCATCGAGAAGAGATTCGAAGTCGCCTTGCCGTAAGCCTCCTCACGATTCTGATACCAGTCTTGAATGCGTTTGCTAACAAACCCCTAGTGAGTTCCCCGAGGGCGGTATCGACTCCAAGAGCTACATGGCTAACTAAACCGCTTCTTCCGTGCCAAACAACATGGAAGATGGTACTCAACAAAATTGAACTTTGGGCAAGCGATCGCAGCAGGGCACGCGTGACGGTGTACTCTTAGCTTCTCTACTTTACTATTTAACGATTATCAAAACCTCCAATCCGTTGACGAAACCTTCTGCCTTGACCCAGAGTCTTCCACACCTCTCGTATTCCGTCCCAGATGCAAAGGCAATCGAAAGCTCTTCTTTTCCTCTTGACATGAACATTGTTTTAATCTCAGAGAGTAGTGATCGACTACTTCGAGTGCCCAAATATGGCTCGTACCGGACATACACTTTGCTCTCTTCGTAACGCACCGATCCGCCGCTCTTCGATTTTTCTTGAACAAATTATCGAGCTCCTCCCTCCACGCTACAACTCCCTCATCATCTTCTTGTGTGCTGAAGATCGTCACGATACTGTGCTTGAGTCCCTCCCCCACCGCGAGGTACAAAGGCATTACGAGATATCGAAATGCACAATTGCGTTCTGAATCTAAGTCTGGCCATGGAGATAATCTTCTAAGGGGACCTCTGTGGAGGTCACATTCTTTGCGGAAGGACTGTACATTTCTGCAGTTACAATATGAGAGTCTTTAGCACACGGGAAGGCATACTCTGGGCAATCTGTGCTAAGTTGTGGAAAGTGTATGAAAAGGAATCACTCTGCACCATCACTAAATGCATGTACGTAGATCTACACTTGTGTTCGATTTGTTGAGAATGCATTGACGCCATCAGAGACGAGTACTGGCTCCTTTTCTTATAGCAATACTCTGAAGATCTCTGCTCCTACGAGCTTTGTCATTTGCGCACCTTTGTGGTCATTCTTTGTGGGCGAGTACTTTTTCATAGCTCTAAAGTGATAAGCTTGGAGGTCGCGTTCTGCGATAGCAAGTTCAATGTCAATGTTATCAGAAAAAACTGACATTGCGGTTAGTTGAGATTATACTTGTGAAGGACACAATCTCGTGACAGTGGCCCCCTTTTTCTCATGTATTGAATGGAGTTGTGGTGGTATGCATCTTTGGCATGTTTTGAGATATAGTGTGTTTGGTATTCGCATAGTTGCTGACCATAGAAACCAGAATACCGACATCGACATGAATATCCGCAATCTGGCTCTCGACAGCGAAGTGGGAATGCCTCTAAATCACACTCAGGTTTGATATAATGCTGAAGTCTGGCCAAAACATAAGAAAAGCCCATGTCGCAGCTAAACTCGCATGGCAGCTGATCCTGGTCGTGGCGGCCTTCGTAGTGGTCCTATGTTGCACAGTGATCTCAAATTCCACGAGTGTACTCAAGTAGAATGCAGCCCCGGTGTCTGGGGAGCCAGGCCACTGATGTCGGATACGCTAGACAGTGAACGCTGAATGGATCTGTCCTGCCAGTCGTGTATGTGTGGAACTACGAACCCAGGAGATGTTTGAGTATCGATCCTCGAGGTGTTATAAGCTAAGTTGCTACTATACTCGTATGAGAAGTCTGCTCGAAGGGCAGTTGTTAATTTTGGACGCTTCTTGATGATAGAAGTCAAATCGTCAGAAATCGTGGGCTTAAGAGATGGGTTCTGTGGTTGATTGTCTCGCTGGGCAGTCAGAGGTCTGGACGATGTCTGGCTGGCAACCGTGAAAGTGTTAGAAGTTGAATGATCAACAGGTGTGAGTTGCTGTGTTTGGCCTTGGTAGCCTCCCGCTCGTCCGTGTGAGATCTGGCCGTTGGCCTTCGAGGTGCGTAGTAAGCTCATAAGAGAAGTAGCATGTAAATTTGATCGCTTTCTCTTCTGCAGCATCTTGCGATGTATAGCAAAATCAGCGCTGTCGTCATTCCTATCATTGGTATCGTACACGTTGTCCTCTGCGGAAAGTGTTGCGCTGGTTGATGTGAGCAATGCATCATGAGCAGATTGTAGGAGTCTACGTACCGCTTCCTTGCACATGCGAGTACATGTTCGTAGCATATACGGATCTAATCTTGTGAAAGATTGACATCTGCAAGGCCCTGAATTTCTGTTGCGACCTGACGGTAGGCTTCAAGAGGTGGTACCTGTCGTGTGATGCCTTAAAGTTGTAAGATCAGACCTGCTGAGATCTCATCTCCGTCTAACTCCACCTGACTGCTCATCTGGTTGCCCTAGCGTAGTACGTAGTTGAGGATCATCGAGCAGAATATCAAGCCCTGTATATCTAACAATGCACTTTTGTTCTGAACGTGAGCCGCAGAACCATGATTCAATATAGCAGAAGCGGATTCATATAGTTGTAAAGGTAGACGTCAGATGGTACGAGGCATGCCCTAAGCGGACAAACAAATCGATTGTTGGGCCCAGAGTCCTCCATGACATCTGTGAGAGTGGTCTTAGAAGCTCAAGCAGGATCGATCATTTAGGTGAAGGGTTCTGTTATCTTGATCACTTTGGCAGGTTTGTTTTCAGGTAGATATGACTCTGACACTGTCTTTGAGATAGGCTCGAGAACAGGCTTCGAGGTTGGCCGCAGCAAAAGAAAATAACCTACATCCTCAATGAATAGTGCTGGCTTCGATGATACCACAAGATTCGACTCGATGTTCAACAGAGCATCATTCCAGGCATGATTTGGAAGAAGAATGAGAGATGCGCTGTCGCTTGGAAATTGACTCTAGGAAACAGCAACCATTCCGAACGCCTTCGGAACGCTCTTGTTCTTCTCTTCAGACAGAGAGCTTGTGACGACTCTGGAGGCTCAAGTAACGGGCCCAGCCATTCAACGATGTTAGTACCCACCCAACAATTGGCATCAGAATCGTCATCTCAAACAGAGGGATTCTTTTACGCAGCGAGAACGAGAAATGCCAACGCTTGAGGCAAAAGTCGCGACGATGTTCGTGACCATCAACAACGACTTTACAACTGTCAAAGGCTGTCACTCGGCAGCTCTTGCTTCCGAGAAACACGTTTCCGATTATGCAGTTCCATGTCCTGCAGCTTGCTGCAAAAAAGCTGTCCGTTTGTCCATTATTTCGGCACGCTCGGCTATCGCATTTTTTCTGCTCTTTAAGATTTAAGAGGCTTTTCGAACCGTTCAACGGGCAACCGTTCTTGAAAACACAAGCGTCGCGACGGCGGATATAACCGGCGCTGTACCTTTTTTGCTGTTTCACTTCCTCACCAACCAGAGAAATAATGTTTTCGTTCGCAAGCATGCCCCGAGCGGTCCATTGGAGGAAGAAAAAAAAGGGACCGCAAGCCTAGAAAGAAAATGTAGAAAGTAAGCTTATTGTGATTCCGAACGGAAGCATACGAGAACGACATCTCTTGCGTGATACAAATGCAGCCCAGTATGGGGAGATGTGGAAAACAAGGATCATGGGCGTGGCCCTTCTTTGGAGAAGAACTGTAACCGGTGTGTGGCTGTGAAGTGAAGACGGAACTGCGTATCTCCGTATCGATGATAAGCGTATTTCGTACCAAGATCACGCTCGTCAAAGATGTGCACTCAACCTTGTCTATGGACTATCAATCTGAAGAATAGGTATTCTGGTTGAGAACACATGATTCGGATGCATCCAAAACAATCTGTCGGTTCTTGGGTTTGTTGGCTTCGCAGCAACAAGCCTGTTGCCTGGTAGATTAATCATCAGCAAAAGTCGTGCTTGGACGATTCGTTGTTGCACCTGTTCTTCCTCGTTGTGCCGTACACTTGAAAGGAACAATCTCCGTAAACTGACCAATTGACTTCCTTTGCGCTGATGAGACAGACTCAAGGGATCTTCAGAGACCTCGGAGACATCACAAGCAATGCATACTGAACTCCGAGAACAGCTGCAGCCTATCAAACACTTCTCACGTATGCTAGAAAGTAGTCAACATGCAATTTGCTGAGTAGCAGTAAACATGCAAGTTACTAGATACTCATGCATCGCGATTATTAATATTTGTTGTTGAGATTGAGCAGCAGGAAAGCCGCGCAATATTTTACAGGTGCAGACATGCCTTGCCATGATGTCGACAGTGATGTCTGTATCCAACCGTGAAGGCGGCTCTGCTGTGCAGCTGTCTTCGAAGAGCATAATAAGTACTGTACCCGAGGCCGGATGGCATAGCTCCCGCAGTCCGAGTCAGAAACCAGATGGTGTAGGTTCAGCCTTTTCTACATACATATATGAACGTCCGTAGTACGTGCATAGAACGCTACTGCTTCGGCGTTGGGATGGTACAGTATCGCCAGACACATGCCAACGAGAAGTGGAATGTTTCTTGCATCAGAGGTTTCAGAAGAGAAAGCAGGTGTATGTCTTTGTTGCTTTTGCAACTTCTAGAAACACATTCTTCAGTCACTTTTGTTCACTAGTACTCCAAGCTTGGATCTATATCGAATAGTCGTGTTTCAATAAAAAAGCTAGCTACTCTTAGCTACTCTTATCCTTGCCGGGAACACTGATCTGCAGATGGGATATTCGACGTTCGCTACTCAGAGTACTATCGACTGGGGGGTGCTTGATGCTCGATGAAAGATAGACCGTGCAGGGGTCCGGAAATTGTGTGTGTGTGGCAGCCTCAACGTGGGGTTGAGAAAGACGAAGGCGATAGCAGACAGGCAGGTATTAATAGTGTAGCCTTGTTACAGTGATAAGACGGTTGTTGACGGAGTCTTCAATGAAGCACGGCTTTGAAACCACGGCTATGACAAGCTAATTGTATATGCGACAGCAAGGAGAGCGAAACACAATCCCTGCGGTCGATGAGAAACAGAAACCAGGCACTGGCGTGAGAACCGAGACACGAATGACGGCGGCGGAGCGGCGTGGAGATGTCGAACGTGCACCGGGTCGAGTCGTCGGCTCACTCTAGACCCAGAGGAGCAAAGAGTGGTCGGGACCGGAGGAGCGAAGAGTGGTCGGAGTTTTTTTTCTTGCTTTGCGGCAGTACACATCGTGGTTGCGAACGACGGGAATTCGCTGACGATTGCAATGATGACGCCGCCCGAGCAGGCGCAATCATCAGACCAGAAATGCGAGATTCGACTCGGTCAACAGGCTGCACTTGATGAATTGAGACGGACTGCTGTCAAAAGAGATTAAGCACTGTCATTGGCACTGGAATTGGTCGTCCAGGAGTCATCAAGCATTGCTTGTTGTATTTAGTGGTTGCGCGGGTTGTCATCGCCGACTAAACGGGAAGCGAACCAAAGCCAGCCAGACTTTGCTCGCACTCCTTACCCAACCCATCCGGACGCTTCAAGTCAACGATAGCTTGCTTCTCCTCATCCGTTCCCACCCTCGACTTCCTCGTCTTGCTTTTCAGAAATTCGGCCTCGGTCTTGCACGTCGTCGCCCACTAGTCTATCCTCTCACGCTCGTTTCTTGTCCACCCCTTTCCTCCCATTATATACCGCTTCAACACGCGCCGCGTGCACTTTCACCGTTTGGCCGCGTTTCTTGATCTTGGAAATTGCCCGACGCTTGGATTCGCTTCTTCGGTCGTTCCTCGACAATATCACAACTCTCTTGTCCTCAGCCACCGCCGTCTCGCGTCCATTTCTCTCTCGCGCTTTGAGCGTATCGCATCATGGCGCCCACAGTCCCTAGATTGCGCATCCTGTCAGGTCAGTCGTGCCGTCCATGTTCCTAACCATCCTTGCCCTTCCACGCTGCGCCATTGGAACGGGTCCACTTTTCTAGCTCAAGCAAATATCCATCACTGCCCATCCCAGCCGCTCTGCTAATCGCACTTGCCCTGTCCTGGTGTGCTGCAATCATATGCTCATCGAGCATTGCTCTCCTCACACATCTCTTTCCCATCTCTGACACGAGCCGTCAATCCATCATGGCCGTCGAGCAACCGCAACAGACGCAACAGCTCACTAACATCTGTGTAGTCGGCGGAAATGCCGTCTCTGCCTTCATGTCATGGAGACTCTCGGCGACCAACGCATGCGATGTCACTCTCGTCTGGAAGAACGGCTTTGAGAACGTGTCGCAGTATGGCCTTTCGTTCAAGTAAGCCAATGCTGTCGCTGCCATCCGCAAACTCCACTGACTCTTCTAGATCTTCTACATTCGGAAACGAGAGGTTCAAGCCCAGACAAGGTCAGTCGACGCGCTCGTCGTCACAAAATACTCATATGCTAACATGGTTCAAAGTCGTCCGCACTCCCGAAGAAGCAGCAAAAACCTCAAAAGCGCCTTACGATTACGTCCTTTTGTGCGTCAAGGCACTCCCAGATGTATACGACCTTGCATCCATCATCGAGTCCGTCGTCGCTCCTCAGCATACCTGCATCCTGATCAACACAACACACTCGCTTGGTGTCGAGTCGTATCTCGAGCAAAGATTCCCTACAAATGTGGTTCTGTCTCTTGTCGCCGGTGCCGAGCTCTCACAAGTGGGCGCAAGTGAGTTCGAACACAAGGGCTCGGTCGATATCTGGGTCGGCCCCGCCAACAGAAACCCCTCGATTCCTGCTTCGATACAGTCGGACATGGCCGAAGCATTGGCCATGACATTGAGCTCAGGTCAGGTGGACTGCAAGGTGTCGTCTAACATTAGACAGCAACAGTACGAGCGCATGATCGGGTAAGTCTCCATCTCTAGCCTGTTGACTATTTATTTCTAACACATTTTTCGCAGCCCAATCGCCTTCCACCCCGCCAGTGTCTTATTCGAAGCGCCCAACCATGCCGAGCTACTCGAGAAGACTGGCGCTCGGTCTATGATCGTCGGCATAATCGAGGAGCTCCTTCTTCTCGCAAAATCTCAAGGCTGTGTTTTCCCCGAAAACTTCACAGAGCAGACTATGGAAACCATGATCCAGCCCACTGCTACACCCAGCACCATGTACCAAGACTTTACTGCCCGCCGACCTCTCGAAATCGAGACTTTCCTCGGCGCTCCTATCAAGCTCGCCCAAGACGCCGGTGTTTCAGTTCCTCGCATAGAAACACTATACGCCCTTCTTCACAACGTCAACAAACTGAACCAATCCCGTCCACCCCCTGCAGCTGCAGTCTCACCGCCAATTCCTGCACAAACACCCCGTATGGGCCCAGGTCCGAACATGGGCCCTGGCCCCAACCAGCGTGGTCCGATGAATGGTCCGATGAATGGTCCTATGCCTGGTCACCCTGGTAGACCTGGGATGATGAGGCCTGGAAGCAGAGCACCTTCAATGACTGGTGGTCCACCTCCCCCAATGCGCAGAGGACCTTCGATGAACAACGGTTTCGGTCCGCCCATCAGAATGAACGGAAACGGCCCACGTGGACCTCCCCAGCAGCCAACCCGTCGACCATCGCTTGAAGACAACGAGCTTGAGGAGTTCAGCCATCTGATGCTTTACGACAACTTGCCAGAGGGCGCTCTGCCCGAAGGCGCGATTCCGAACGGCGCCGGTCCTGGGGGTGAGATGGGAATGCGTGAGAGAGAACTGGCCCTCCGCCAGAGAGAGTTGGCTTTGAGAGAGCAAGAGTTCAACATGAGACGTCGCATGCCTCCTCCTCCTGCTTCTCATGCCGGAGGCTTTGATGATGATGACGAGGACGGCGAAGATTACTTTGACCCCATGGCTGCAGGAAGAAATGTTCCCATGATTGACCCTGACAATTTCGACATGATGAGCGTCACTTCAAGACGCACACGCAAAGCACCCCCACCCTCTGCCAACCAACTCCGCAACAACCTAGAGATGGGCGGTCCTCCGATGAGAGGAGGTGGCAGAGGCATGTTCGCAAGGCCTAAGGTGCAGAACCGAACCAGTGCTAGACTAATGTCCGAAATTCCTGGTCTGCACGAAAACCTCATGGGCAACCCGTTGCTAGGATACTCGTCAGACAGATATGGAGGTGTTGACCGCCACAATCTTGGACAGGAATCGAGAACCAACTCACTTACCGCAGAACGCCTGAACGAGCTTTCAAGAGGCGGCACTCCTGGCCAAGGCCCTTATCCTGGCCCAATGCCTCCTCCAATGGGTCGACGTGCCAGTAACTCCCCTGGACACCCTCTCGGACCCCCAAGAGGACCTCCCGGACAACGCCCCTTTCCGCCAAATGGACAAAATGGATACCCACCCAACATGAATGGCCGACCATCGCCTCCTGGCGTCATGGGCTCGCCAATGCAACGCCCACCGACCCAACAAGGTCAAGTGCCACAGCATGTTGATCAGCAGAACGGGGTGAGCCATCTCTATCCGCCCAAAAGCGGCCCTCAAGAACGCAGTCTGACAGGTTCCGCGAGCGCTAGCGCGGGGAGTGGTGATAGCAACCACTCGGTGCCCCTTGATTCCGACCCTTCGGCCCACAGCAGCTCCAGCAGCCTAGGACCCCGTCCAGCCCACGGTGTCCGATAGATCGCCGAAGTCACGACTGCATTTCAATCTTCGCACGTGGGCGAATCTCCAGAACAACTCACACGACTCATACAGATCCCGTTCTTCAGGTCCAACGAACTCGACAACCAAAATCATTCCTTTTCTCTCCTCCTCACCTGACTGCATTATCCAATTCGCAGCATAATACGCTCCTTTCGTTGCCTTGCGAATACAAACCGGTTGAATCAGGCTCTTTATTTCCTAGGTTCAGATGACTTGAGTCTACAAAGACGGCGGCTACTCTAGCACAGGCGCATTTTTTATCAGTATCTGAACGCTTCGCACGTACATACTTCACACTTCAGCAATAGCATGCTGTCCTGGACCTTTACCAAAAGTTCAACAGACTCTGTTATGCCAGAGCGACTCGACAATTGGCATTCACCTCTTTTATGGTATTTTCATGTCGCTTCCATCGCGTCGATGCATTTTCTTTTGTCTTCTAATCTCTTCATTTGTGTTGAACAATCATCATCCTGGAGAGCGAGAGGGAGGGAGGAACAGTCTCTTTTGGTCACTTTCTTGTCCACCAGAGACAGTTTGGACGGCAGCACCGTGTAATATCTTCATTATTTTCGCATGAGGCGTGGCGGAGGAAATAGTATGTTTTTTTATTTTGTTTCACGTCGAGGTGTGTATGGGGATGAGTGGACTTTCAATGTCTTTTTGTCTGCAACGGTTCTCTTGTTGCACGAATGAATGTGACATGCGTGTCACCTTGTAACGAATGCTGTCAGAATGAATTCGTCTTGACTAGAATACATCTTTATCCTGCCGCGCCTGAACACAAACTTGGTACACTGACTAAGGCAAGCCCCACTCATAACATTGTCGTGCCGGCCCTTTTCTGGACGTCGAACAATCACCGTACACTTGCAAGAGCTCTTGGGATTTATCATTGAGCTGTGTACGGTAGAACTCCCTCCAGATACAATGCAGCACCGATTTTTTCCGTCAAAGACCGACAGCGCAGGACTGGCTTGCTTGATTGACCTGAAGGATCATACGCTATCGCCAATATTTGCAGTTCTGATGGTATGCCGAGTTGCCAAGTCCATGTCGAGGCGTAACATGATCAAAGCGTTTTATCAGATCATCGGTCCGCTTTATCTGATCGGTGCTTTTTTGGCGACAGGTACGACAACAGCTTCCGACTTCCCACGTCTTATGGAGCTCAACACGCCTTGCCAAGTAGATGGATGTAGCATGGTCCGATTTAGGCACGAAAGAACGTGCTTTTAAGTATGACCTCCGCACATCCGTGTATCTCTCTGTCTTTTCAGGTAGGCCTTTGATCGTATAATTGGTTTTGGTCCTTTGTACCTCTACGTGCCTCGAGCCATGTCGACACATCGTTTCGTTGAGGATCTTGACCACGGGAAGAGGCAATCTACAGTCATCCAGGACCAGGAAATCATGGATCAACCGAATCTCTCAGGGGATGTACAGGATAAGGAGGCCCAGACTGCAGTTGTCACGGCACTCGACAACTCATCTGTCAATTCCTCGCAGGATGATCCGGCTAATGCACTTCCTCCCGTACCGCTGAAGATAAAGTTGCTAAGCGTGTTGCTGGTTTCTTGCATTGGCTTTGGCTCTCAATGGAGCAGTGGTGTTAGCTCTGCCATGAAATCAACCATGAAGAAGGTACATTGACACACTTTCCCCTTACTCTTTTCACCAAAAGCCAGGAGAGTGTACTGACAGAAGAGCAAAAAGGAAATGCACATCAACAACACGCAATTCTCTCTCCTCGAAGCCAGCGAGGATTTCATGTCTTCAGCCCTTATCCTCCTCACTGGTATCTTCACGGATCGTCTGGGCGGAACGGGATGCATTGTTTACGGCAACATTATCTATACCATCGGCTCCATCTTCATTGCTGGAGCTGCAGAACTGCGCAGCTATAAATTCATGATTGTGGGTAGGGTGGTGGCGAGTTTTGGAGATATCGCTACGCAGGTTGCGCAGTACAAGGTTTTTAGCAGTTGGTTTCCACCCAGTGCGGGTTTTGCGAGTACGCTTGGGTTTGAGTTGGGGATTAAGAAGGTGCGTCGTGCTTTCCTTGTTGTATGCGAATGGGAAGGATGTTCTTTTTGCTGACGATGGTGATTGACAGATTGGTGGGTTTGTTGGCAAGTCGACCGCTAACATCATTGCCAAGGTAAGAACCACCGGGACTATCTCCTTCCTTGGGAAAAGAGAAGGAAGGACTGACTAACAAAAACAGAATTGCGGCTTCTCAAGCGTCTTCTGGACAATGGTAGGCATGAACCTCTTCACCAATCTCGGCACAATCCTCCTTTTCTTTTTGGTGCGGTACTGCTCTTCCCGCTACTCTTCCATCGCCGACCCCTCGACCGGCGAAAAACTCACCGAGAAAAACAAGAAAATCGACTTTAAGAAGGTGCTTGAGATGCCTTGGCCCTTCTGGTCTATCATGGCGTTTACACTCTTCCAAACCACCACTGCAAATGTGTTTTCGCAAAACGCGACTGAACTTGCCGAGCAGAGGTTCAAGACTTCTGCGGTCAAGGCTGGTTGGTACACGGCAGTGTTGCAGTATGCGGGATTCTTTTTTGTGCCGTTGTTGGGCGTGTTTATCGATCTTGTGGGTCAGAGGGTTAGCGTGATGGTGGTTTGTGGCGGTGGATGTTTTCTGTCCATGGCTTTGGTTTGTTGGGCTCCTTCGCTCAAGGGCACTGCTGCTGCGTTTGGGATCTACGCGTTTGCGTTTTCGCTGGGTCCGACTGTTATTATAGACAGTGTGAGGACGTCCATGTGGCACCAGGGTGCTTTTGGAACGGCGTATGGTATCAAGATTACCATCAATAATGCGTGAGTACCTTTGACAGGCGTCAGCAAAGTCTTTTGGAGGCAAAGAGCTAATGGAAAACAACAGCATGTCCTGCATCACACGCATCCTTACCGGCGCAATCCAAGACGCAGACAACAACGCCTATACGCGCGTCGTCCGCGTCTACGCCTTTTTCGGCTGTGCTTCTCTTGCCGTGTCTCTAGTTATCCTCACGTTGTCTTTCCTCTCACCTGATCTCGGACGCTTGCAATACAGTCGCAAGAAGAGACTTGCCCAAGGAGCGTTCATCCGGGAGAGACTGCAAAGATTTGAGACCACGATGAGACAGAGAAACAAACGTATCTCAGTGGTTTGTTTTGGATTAACGATGATGCTTATGCTTGGAGGATGGAGTGCTTACTTCTGGGGTGTGGCTACGGGCAACAACAAGTAGACGGATGGTGACGAGAACGGCTTTTTCTGGAAAACGAGGCAAGAGCTCAAAAGTGTAAAACGTTCACGACATTAGAAGAACGAATCTCATTTGACTCTTAAGAATCCAAGCACTGACAATCACCCACATGGCCTTTAATCCCCAATCCCAGACCATGCCTAACAGCACCAGATACCAAACTCGGACATTTATCCATATTTCCCTCACAACCAAAAACCAACCCCCACAATCTCTCCGTCGTATAGCCAAACAAAGGTGCATTGAGATTGTCCTCTTTACTCGGCAACCAAGGCTGTTTCAGATACTCCTCTGAATGCGTCACCGCATCGTCGTCCACCAAGTTATTCAGCAAATGTGAATAAAGCTGTTTATTCTGCGCCAAAACACGAGATCGAGAAACGACAAATTGGCCGCGGTAGGTAAGGGCATAGTCTTTGCAGCCGGTGATGTTGGCTTGCCCATAAATGGCGTCTAAGACCCCGGGGTCTTCTGACCAAGTCGAGTGATCCCAGGGTTGATGGATGCAAGTGTTAAGATTATAATGTGTATCCGAGAGAGACAAGAAGCCTGTTTGAGAAATAAAGTAGTTCTCAAGTCGTGGGTAAACGAGATTGGGTGAGTGCATTCCGGCTTGCAGGAAGAAAGTGTGGTCTGAAAGATTGTGGTAGTTGGAGAGGATGTGATTGAGATAGGCTGCTGCTTCCCGGCCTACGTTTGGACGTTGTGAGACTAAGAGACTAATGCCTGGGTGCAGTAGTTGCTGTAGGTCTTTTGTGAATTTGTCTGTATTGTCGTCTCCTGTACTGTAGACCACAAGGCGTGCTAGAGAGCCAATGTTTGGGAGCTTGTATAAAGAGTTGATCTGTTGTGCGACCTGTGCTGCAGATTCGTCGAATCTGGACACGACAAAATCCAAAGACCTTGTTGTGTTGGAAGAGAAATCTGAATGGTTGTGTCTTGGTACCCAGCGCGACGATGCTCGAGGCGAGGCATGACAAGAGAGTATCAGAGATACAGAGAGAAGAATACAGACCGCTAAGAAGATGGCTTGCAACGAGCTACTCCACTCGGTATCTCTGCGCCTCTCAGTCATGTCAAGAGTCTCAAAACCTGGCAGACGTTCTTCGGTGTTGTCGTGCATTGAAATCCCGAGAGATGTATAGGTCGAACCACCCCTATCTCTAGATCTGAACTGTCGACCGACCCAAAGGAGCGCCAACATGGCGATCCAGAAACCAACATACTGTTGCATAGATACTGTTGATGAGTCGATCATGAAACTGCCCAAAGCTATGACAGTCTGGAGTGCTACTGTTTCAAGAATGGGGTCCATTTCATCATCGTCAAGATCTTCCTCAATGCCGTTGAAAGTAGCGAATGGCTCAGTCTGTCTGAAGTACGACCCATTGTACTGGAAGAGTACAACTGCACCAAATGTGTTGACAGCTAGAACAGCGAGTAGTATCTTGGAGAGAGGCGGTGTATATATCAAGTATTCACGCTTGTATACTGCCACCATAGTAACGAAGATAGCTAAGGGGAGAAGTATCGTTCTGTCTCGGATTGGACCGACTGAGATACAAGATCGTGTACCTTCCAGATCGTTCAAGCTACCGGACTTCTGGCGAAGCAGTTGTGCAGCAATGCCCAAAAAGATTCCAGTGCCTGCCGACTTGAGCCCAACCTCGGATAGCTGATTCTCAAGGATGAGTATCATTGCAATGCCTACCATGCACCCAAGACATGCAGCAACCTTTTTCGGGACGCTAAAGTCTTTGTGACGCACTAAGTGCACGACCTGGCTCCAGTCTGGCAAGAGCAGCATGCTCAGAGCAGGAAGCGAGCGGAAACGGTAGATAGCCACATACTCGCAGAACAGTGCTCCAATGCCACAAGCGAAGCGAAGGCAAAGCTTCGCTCCAGTCCGTGAGAATATGTTTACTGTACGAGCCAGTTCGTATAGTGTGTAGTCTTTTGCATCGTATGTACGATCGACCCTTCGCGAGGAGAGCCATAGAATGATCTCCCAAAGTAACGTCGCCAGGAGGTGCAGTAACAGCAGTCGAAGAGGGTGATGGAACCCATGTACGAAGATGGCTTTGGTCGTCAAGACGCCTACGATCGAGGAGATGATTCGTAGTGTTCTGTGGTCGAGGTTGCTGAGCCATGGGACTTGTTGAACATGATCCCCGATCGCTGATCGGTAGAACGTCCTCTGAGACAGCATAGTTTCTTCCAAAAATCGTCGAGCTGTGCCGGTTGTAGCATTGTGAAGGAAGCGTTTCCAGGCATCATAGCAGATATAGGGACTTGATCTTCGAATAGAGCAGCCTTAGAGCAACTCACAATAGAAATGTGTCTTTGCGCCACAGAGACAGGTGTCACGAAACGGTGAGGATCTTCAAGCACAGTACCTACCTACACATGATCAGTGCGGTCGCTCTACAGTATGTTCATGGTGGCTGTAGAACTGAGGATCACATATTTTCAAGGCTGCCAGATCAAAACATGGATCAGATCGACAGGAAGAAGTTTCTAGAGCTGGCATTGGCATGGCTACGCTTAGTTAGGCTCATGACCGACTCCAAGAGTGTCAGTATTCGAGGCAGGACAAAGGTGGCTGCGCAAATGCGATGACTGTCCGTCGTCATTTCGCCTGCCAAATGTGTAGAAGGATTTGGGTCCACAGGAGAAGGAACAATGCACAACTCGTATTTAAGGCAACGAAATTCTGGGTTGGTAGAAGTTGCAACCAGAAGACTTTGGCTCCTTCTCCTTGAACACTATCACAAATTAGGCAGCTATATGCTCAAATGGAAAAGTGGGAAACTCATACGTAATTATCTCCTTGAGCATCTCTAACGTTCGTCTTCTGATCATTGCTAGACTCGACAAGTAAGAGCTATTCTTGTTCAGCCACGCGGAGAGAATTATACGCAAGTAGACGAGTAAGTCCATGTCTTTCAAGAGTATCATTCAGTAGTGTCAAACTCCGCAATCAAATAGAAGGATCTAGGAAGGGACGTGGTACAGTGAAAGGATGCTTCGGTCCGAAGTCTAATTTCCACGTCCTCAAGACCCACACTCTTTAGCATCGATTGAACAGCATATTTCTTTTAAGCGAACAACGACCGTTGTTCTCACGGAACTTAAGCGGTGAATGATGCCAATGTCGCTTCAAGGTCCAGGGAGATGCACCGAAAATGTCATTGTAATGTCATGTGAAGTAAACTCCATCGTCACGAAACAAGAAGCATTGAATAATCGAGTAACGAAACAGTAACTCGAGACGTCGTCAATGTCAAGAATGTAAAAAGGAAGTAGCGATATGGATATAGTGATACAAGTCTACATGATTCAAAGAACATTCATGCATTGCCTTCCCAAGAAAACTCCAAGCAAAAAGGGAGAAAAAGAGACAACACCTCGCTTTTTTACCGCTTTCAAAACACCACCCATATGCAAAAAAGTAAACCTCCCATCCAAAGACGCCTTAAAAAATCACACCCCTTTAATATATATACAAAACGTGAAACGGAAGATTGGGGAAAGCCTCAGTGGAAGAAGTACTGACTCTCCTTCAATCTTGTCACGTCAAAGTCACCCTTCTCGGGCACCTCGGGGAACTTGAGCGGCAACCACACATACACCTTCTTGACAGGTGTCTTCTTTGCCGACTTGACAGCCTTTTTCTTCAAATCCTCGATAGTGGGGACGTGTTCTTCGCCCTCATCCATATCGATAGCAGCGTCTTCGGCTGCTTTGGCGACCTTGTCATCGCTGGTAACATCGAGATCGTCGTGGTCGGACAAGACAGGCTCAGTCAAATCGTCATTGCCAGACTCAGAAGTGCCCAAAACATCCGAGTTCTCAGGGATCTCACCAAGTCGTGCATTGACAAGCTCAGTGGGCACGGTCAGCGCGTCTTCAGCATCGGCTTCAGCGGCAAAGATGCTGCCAGAGGTGACCATCTCTTCGCCTTGAGCGACTTCTTCTGGGTTCTCGCTGTTGAGCAAACGTGTGCGTTCGACCTCTTCCAAGAGTTGAAGAATCAACGTCGGCTGTAGCTGCTTGGTTTTCTTGGTTGCCTTGGGACGGCTCTTCTGGAGCGCGAGAATCTTCTTGCCAACTGGCGTGCGAATGTCCACAGCAGCAAGGTACATGCAGTCTTTGTAACGGGCAATGAATTCCTGACGCAGACGACCAACGACGTCCTCAGTGTGCATGGCAACGAAAGCATCGCGGAGAACAACAGACAAATGGTTAATGTCGCAAGCATGAGTCCAGAAGGAATCGTGAATACTGGCAAACGCGATGTTGTTCTCATTGCATTTAATGGCGGACAACATCATATGCGTCGCATCCAAAGAATGAATGAAGTTGGGAGGGAAGCCTTGCAGTTGCTTACGCTTACTGACAGGATCGATTGCAGTTGGCTCCTGCAGGGCAATGTTCTGAAGATTGGTCTTGACCTGACGGCGCTTCGAAGTGCGGTAAGGCTGGACGACAGGGAGACGAAGGGGAGTGGTCCAAATGACAGAGCTGCGGAACAAATGTTTCGTCGCCTCCATACGCTGTGCGGTAGCGGCCTTCGTTTTGCCTTTGCCAGTTGCAGACTTCTCCGGGATGATAGATCTGCCTTCTGAGTTGTCTTTTTGCATAGATGCAATCTGCTCAGGTGTGACGCAAGTAGAAATTCGGTCTGCACAATCTCCCAACCATGTCTGGATTGCTTGTGCACCCTTGAACATCTCACCTAGAGACTTGAAAATCTTCTTAGCGACGTAAGAGGCAAGCGTGAGATGATCCAGGGCATCGTGACGATGAATATCGGGGAAAATCTCTTCAAGCTGTTTCTTGACTTGCGCTCTAGCGCCGAAGTAGGTGACACCATAAACATTGGTCATGACTGGCTGCTTGACAACCTTGCGAGTGATTTTGCCTCTGAGGAAGGTGGCTACAGGATGGCCTGCGGCATAATCCTTCTCGACCTCTGCCTTTACTCCTTCGGCAACGGCAGTGTAGACATCGGAGGGTCTGTCTCCAGGTTCCAGGTTGACTTGACGTGCACCAGCTGTATCACCACCAAGGGCTGCATAGTGCTGGAGACCATTGCAAGTACCGTCTTGGTGTACAGGAAGGTGCGAAACATACTTGGTCGGGTCGGGGAGATCCATGGCAGCTTTCAGTTCGTAACAAGCAGCCAAAGTCTGCCATGCATCCTCAGATTGAAGCCACCATCTCCTGCCACCTAGAGGGTTGGCTACCGAGTCGCGAATGTCGTCCATGTGGTCATCAGCGAATTTCTCTCTCTCCGACAGACTGGCTTTGTCGTAACCAAAGACGTTAGATAGGTGAATCTTAAGCCATCTCAATCCAACTTCGCCTAGCTCTTTTCCGTTGGCAAAGGTCATCAGAGCACGAGCGTTGTCGGCGCCCATGTGGTTGAGATAAGGTGGAATAGGGTAAGCTCTACCACGGAAATCGATGTTGTGAGGGAAGTACACCTTCTCCTTGCTGAAGGCTCTGGCAATTTCAAGCTGGAAGTTCTGGAAACATCTTTGCGAATGGTAGCCGCCTTTGACGTTTTCGAGATCTTTGACAGTCTGCAGCCACTGACGACGCGCTTGGGGGTCAGACTTGTCGGCAGGTTCAGGAGGAAGGTCTAGCTTTGGATTCAAAGGAGCGAAATTGGCGATAGGCTCGCCAGTGTTCCATGCCTCAATTTGCACACGCAGCACATTCTCATTGACCTTCCAGGGAACCTTGCCGAGAACATTAAGAGCCTCAAACACCTTGTCGAGATCTCCTCGTTGGATGGCAGCATAGGCGTAATCACGAGGCACACTGTCTGCTCCGGAAAAACGAATGACAGGCGTGGGATAGTTCAGGTAGCCGCCCCTGCTAAAGTTGGTCCAGGGTTTAGGTTCAACTACCATGGGGAGTCTTTTGGCAATCAGGCCAGCCACGGGCTCGCGATGAAGCTTCTGAATCAGCTCAGAACTGGGGCAAAGCCAACCCTGCTTTCTTCCTGATTCGTAAAGAGTCTTGTGGAGGAAAGCTGGCTGTGTCTGCGTAACCATCTCTTTTGTCCTAGGATGCTGTCTGGTGACAGGAATCTTGGCAGTCTCGATAAGTTTCGAAACAAGCATAGCACCCAACTTGACGCGAACGTCGCTAGGCCACACATGCAGATCCGGGTCGAAAGCTGGGTGTATTGTCTTTGGCTGCTTCTTGGGTGTACGACCAAGCTTTGCTTTGCGCTCAGCAATAGCACGCTGTCTAGCAGCTTCAGCGTTAGCCTCATCCTGCATAGATTTTCCAAGATTGGCTGTGAGACGTCCAAGCCTCTGATTGCTATTGTAAGTGCCTGAACTCCTCTCCTTGCCGCTAGCGAAGGCAGACATGACGCTAAGAATAGTGGTCGCAGCGAGTTGCTCTATAGGCACAGCCTCAATGAAAGGCCCGTAGATGAGCTGGTCTTTGACAGTATTATCTTTTGGAGGATTGTCCAAGACCTGACGACAGGCCTCTATCTCCTCGCGCAGCGCAGGCAGCAAGTCTGAGTACCATTGCCACATCAAAGCGCCAAGCGGCTTTGACTCAAGAGTGTTGTGTATACCGAGCTTTTGCAAATGTTCCTCCTCGAGTTTCCAACGTGAAATGGCAGCTAGACCTGCGCTCTCTTCAAGCAGACGCTCGCGATCCTCGGGCGTAAGTTTGGACTTTTCCATGTCCTCGAGCGATGTGATTGATCGAAGGGCGGGTGATGCAGCGTCAAGGGCCTGTTTTAGAGAAGTCAGGCCCATTCCCTTCTGTGCGACTTCAAGTACTGCTGGTATGTCGGTAAGATCGGCCATAGGGTAGACATCCAAATCAAGGGATGGTCGCTCATTCGTGTCGGTGGGCTGCTCGATCTCTGCCGGCCGTGATTTGATGGCGGGAAGCATGCTTCCGATTCTCATAAACTCGTCGTCGGTAAAGTCGTCGGCATCGCAAATCTCGTCGAGCATATCCGGTCCAGAGGCCTCTGCAAGTTCTACGTATCGGCGGATGGCGCGTTCTTGCTTAGCGCTTGACAACGAGTTCATGGCAGCGCGCATCATGACAATTAGAAAATGCGATTCGATGGGATAATCATGTTGTACAAGATCATTCTCGAACCAATCTCGCATAGACTCGTAGTACTCCGCTTTCGTGCTCCATCCTTGGGTGTTCTCGATTTGTGCGAGGCTTGCATCAAGGTATGCGTTATGGGCGTGTTGAATTTCGAATGAGTCTTTGGGGCAGCGTTGGCGCAACTTTTCGATGACAAGACGAGCTCTCTCGAAACGCTCCACTCGGAGACATGTGTGTAGACTCTGCACAAGGTCGCTGACATTGCTAGCCAGTCCGTTGGTGAATAAGCGTCTGGGCTCATGTGTTGTCTGCATATCATGTTGCAGCATGAGAGTGTCCTTGGGGTCAAGAGAGTATTCGACTCCACCAAAAGTCCATCGTGGCGAATCGGAGGATATTGTGTGTTGGTCGGCGACTGTGGCCAAGCGCCTCGTTTGTGTCTTGTCGGTGCTCAAGGATTGAAGACGTGTGTGGGTTCGGGATTGGGGAATTTGCGACGAATGTGACGAGTTCCATCGTGTCTGAGCGGGACAGAGGAAAGGAAGACATAACGAGTCGGCGAGATGGGTAAGATGTAGTGATGTGTTTCGCCGCGTTCTGCGACCTGCTGCTCGGACGAGCATTCTGTGAGCACGAGTGACAATAAATAGATCGAGCGAGGCGAGCGGTAAGGACAGGATATGCGAGTGGTCAGGATAGCAGAAAGCACAGGAACAAGCAGGACGACGATAGGGTGGGCGGCAAAAATATTAAGAAGGAATCAGAGAACTTCCACGATGATGCTTCGGGCGAAGCAGAGCAAGAAAATCACCACCCGAACTTGACATCGCGCGCCAAGATTTGATCAGGGTCTTTTCCCGCAAGCCGCCTCAGGCAGGCCTTCACGTGCCTCACCAACCTGTGGACGATATGCTTGTATACTTTGTTCTCTTTGATTGCCGAGACTATCAACATGACCACACACCGACAACACCATCTTTTCTACCTTCAACCAGATATCCGTCCTTGATGCGGACACGCTCGATGGTCGAGAGCGGCCCTTGGTCTTCTTGTTCAGAGGCTCCAGGTCCGCAGTCCCATTGGTTGCCATCTGTCTTGTCATAAATCTTGACCACTGATTCGCCAATAGCAGACACGATATGTCTTGCGTCAACAGACGAGTCGACAATAGGTGAGTCGTATGCAAATGCGTCAATAATGCCACCAGTGCGGAGGTCCCAGATCTGTAAATCGTGTTAGAATTGCCGTAAACTTGGACAATGCAATTAAAACATACCCGAACACTGCGATCAGCACTGCCAGTCACCATATGAATGCCAGAGAAAGCCAAAGACGTAATAGGCCCCGTGTGGCCAACCAAACTCCTGTGAACGCTGCCACTTCTCAGATCCCAGAGTCTAACCATTCCATCTGCCGTACCGCACGCCAATGCTGTTTCAAACACCTGGATGGCACCAACAAAGTCCGCTTCAGCAGGTGGCAAACGACCAGAAGCAGGTCGCCACCAGCCTTCTGAGGCACTAGGATCTGCAGCAGCGGGAGATGGAGCGCCGAAGCTGTTGTTTGACACACTGGCCTGAGCGGCTGCCCACATGACATCGAGTGTTTGCACGCAGCGGCCGTTCTCCAAATCCCACTGGCGAAGTGTCTTATCGGCCGAGCCAGAAACAAGAGTGTTTTTGTGGAAGTGGAGAGCAGTGACTTCGGCCACGTGAGCAGAGAGCTCGGTGATTAGACAGTCTCGCATAGAAGATGTAGGCGCGACAGGGAGAGGATCCAGTTCTGGATCAGATAACATATCGGGATCATCTTCTTCATCTGCGTCCCTGTCCAATCGACCAAACCTGTTATTCCGTGAACTTGGCGGAGGAGAATACTCGGCTTGATTCAGGTCCCAGAAGCGAATGCTAGCATCCATTGAACCAGTGGCTACAAAGTTGTCCTGTACCTGCAAGCAGCGAACCGAGGCGTGGTGGCCTTCAAGAAGACCAATGCATCTTCCGGCATTCAAATCCCATACACGTACAGTATCATCGAGAGCAGCGGAAACAAGAGTGCCGAAAGGAGCGTCAAAGTCCAGAGCGGTAATCATGTCGTTGTGAGCTTGGAACTCACGAATGTGAGAACCCTTTTCCATATGTTCGTGTAGCACAGGCATGGATTTGCGCCTGTTTACGCGGCGCTTCTTCTTTTCCTTATCCGCCTTAGTGGGTGAAGGGGTGGGTAGTTTTCCGTATACAGATTCAGACATGAAGGTTTCGGAAGACTCGGTCAGATCAGTAGGTGTGTCTGGCGTTGGCTCAAGTGGTGGAGATTTTGTAGCCAATGCAGCAGCGTCTTCAAGCGCTTCCTGCATGTCCTGAAGCTTCTCAGTCATCTCTTGTATCTCATGCTCGAGGTCGACCTCTTCCTGCTCGTGACCAGCCAGTCGTTGAAGAACGATTTTTCTCATAGTATTGAGGTTGGCAATCTTTGTGTCAATCTCCTTGATCTCGGAAATGCACATGTTTTTGCGGATGCCCATCATCTCCAAGCGATGTTCCATGGTAGCCTTTTTCGATTTGACCTTCTTGAGGGCGGCTGCAGGAGTAGTTGGGGTCGAGTCTGGTTCATCGTCGCTTTCATGGCCGAGTAGTTTCTGGCCCTTGTCGTTGCTGCGAGGCGACTTCTTCTTCTCTTCTGGTTTAGAGGCCTGGAAGCCTTGGAATAGGGAGTAGGTGCTGGTACGTTCGGGAATGTGGCGGAGAAGATCGTCTGGGAGATGGACCAGGGCACGGTGCTGAATCTCGGAGGTGGAGAAAGTAGATCGAACGAGTTCCTTAGGGGAGGCTTTAGCAAGCTCGAATACGGAGCGCTGTATCAAGGGCCGGCGTAGCTCGCGGTGGAGGTCGCCCAAGGCGGTTTGGTAGTGGTGAGGGTCGCCGGCAAGAGGGCCGATAAAGTGGCTAGCAGTGGCATGGACGGTGCGGCCAAAGGCTTCAAGCTGTCGCGACTGTTTGACTGGGGTCAGTTCGGTCTTGGATATGGATAGTGTCAGCGACGCACGCCTAGCAGGCTATCATCGTCGTCTTGTTGCGGCAAGTTGGCAGAGGCTCGCCGCCGGTGTGACGAGGACGGCGGAGGCATGGTGTGCGGCGGTGTGCGATCAGGACTATGAAACCATTCTCAGGTGTTGGTGATATGCCGGGCAAACAAACAGGTCGCGTGGTGTAGGCGTGGACTGCGGGATGAATTTTTGGGTGTGACACGAGGCCGAGGTTGTTGACGATGATGATGTTGCTGCTGCTGCTGCTTCAGCTGGAGCTCCACGATTCGAGAAAGACCGGCCAGCCACTCCGGTGTCGCAACCATCCAAACACATCTTCTTCTGCCCTCAGCAACTCTCCGAACAACACACACGCACAAACATGGATACCGCCATCGACCTCTCCGACGCCAGCAAGGCGCTCGACCTGGCCAACATCCGCTTCCAATTGATGTAGACCCGCCCACCTGACTCTCCCTCAACTATGACAGACTCGCTGATATCCCATCAGCCGGCTCGAGGACACCATCACCTTCCACCTGATTGAGCGCGTCCAGTTCCCCCTCAATCCCTCCATCTACAAGCCTGGCGCCGTCCGCATCCCCGACTGTGAATACAGCTTGCTCGACTGGATGATCCGCGAGCAGGAACGCTTCCAATCCCTTGTGCGCCGCTACCAATCTCCCGACGAGTACCCCTTCTTCCCGGACGTCCTGCAAGAGCCTGTTCTGCAGCCCATCCACTACCCTCAGATCCTGCACCCAAACGACGTCAACATCAACAGCAAGCTCAAACACCACTACACCGAGCACATCCTGCCCGCTGCTTGTATCAACTATGGCCGCGAAGAGCGCGGCGAGAACCAGGAGAACTTTGGCTCCGCCGCTACCTGCGACGTGAATTGTCTGCAAGCCCTGTCTCGCCGCATCCACTTCGGCAAGTTTGTCGCAGAGTCAAAATTCCAGAAAGAGACGGATCGCTTCGTCGACCTGATCAAGCGCGAGGACCGCAAGGGCATCGACGAAGCCATCACAAACGCTGCCGTTGAGAAGAAGGTCCTTGAGCGTCTGCGCCTAAAGGCAAAGACTTACGGCACAGATCCCAGCATCTCTGCTGGCGAGGCCGAAGAAGCCGTCAAGATCAATGTCGATGCCGTCGTTGCCATGTACAAAGACTTTGTCATCCCCTTGACAAAAGAAGTCGAGGTTGAGTACCTTATGCAGCGTCTCAAGAACACTCAATGGGAGTAATTTCAAAATCTATACTTGTACGATAACCACGTTCATGCCTGTTATGTTCTCATTCACACGTCTACTTTCCTTCTCTCGTTTTCAATCTGCCTCGACATTTCGTGCTTATTGCTTCTTGCTTCTCAAAGTTCTTTTTATCTTTTACTGTTATCGAACTATATTCGAGGTGACAGTCACAAAACCATCAAGACAGGGTGACATCTTCGATCAAGAAGTACAACAGATTCTTGAACTCACAATCTTCATATTGAATACTCACCTTGGGGGTCATCCAGGATAGCAAACAAGATGGAATCAAGAAAGATGCACACCAATACCAGACACCGAGACTCACCGGACCTCGCCAAGGCAAATCAACCCTATCAAACATAGCACTTCTACAATAGAAGCGCAAGTCCCAAAACAGAATATGGCATGCTCAGCAGACAAAAGTAACATTCTGCATCCACATGGCTTGGGGATATGACCAAAGAGCAGCCTAGGCGAATTAGAATCCTTCGAAAGGAGTTCCGATGCTGGCTTAAGGGCAAAAGCGGCCTGATGTACTGTGATAAAGTACCCGAAAGTATGCTCCTGCCTCGTGCTTTTTGGGAGTCAAAGTATCTGCACATCATCGCTTGTGCCTCGTGTACCTTGCATGCCCACGAAAGCATTGCACGCAGATCAGGGGTTTCAGGATAGCCGCGCGTGAAGGGAGAGCTCTTAAGACGCCGTTTGGCATCTCTCCTCTATACCAAAAGGGCAAAAGGATGCGAATGTATGTACAGAGAGACATGAAGTCAAGCCCGAGGCCGCCGGTTTCTCGATTTACATGTAGCTTTACAAGCAGGTGTGATTGTATATCTCCATTTCTCACCTTTATGCTGATGTTCGCTTAAGTTCGGTCCTGGAGAGGTTCGTCGGCTTTCCATACCAACCCAGCCCCTGGAAACGACATACGCTTGTACGAGCCCTCTCTGCCTCCCCGCCTGCCGAAGGGGTCACATTATGTGTAGGATTTTTAACACTGGTGGCTCAGCTGAGAACAGCATGATAGGCACCCAGCAAATCTGAGGTCCACCACTATGGAAAAAGCTGTTGACATTATTGGAAACACGGGAGGTAGTTATGCTGCTATAAGGGGCTTCGTAACCCCACCTTCCCAATAGCAAAGAAAGTAGGGTTGGGATGATCGAATCTGGGGGAGTTCCTGCCCCGTTAGCGTAAGCGAGCACATGTCTGAGTTTGCAACAGGGCCAAGAGTCCTTGAATCTGACTAGGATTCTGCCAGGGCAATATCGGTCTTCGAATTCGAGAGAAGTGGAAGGACATTTGTGATTGCCCGTTCACAGTCGTCTGTTACGAAGAGACCCTTGTCATGGAGACGGTTATGTTGAACTTTCGTGTAACTCGTGTTGACGTACGCGTGATCCAATCATGGCCAGACGCAGTCCTGTCCGAGCCAGTCGTCGAGACTTGGGCATATGTTAAGGTAAAGGCACGGTCCGAGATGTCATACTGAGCTTTCTGACAGGTGTCGATGCAGGGGAACAGATGGGCTTGACTCGAACAGGTCTTTGACCTTGGTGATTGGCTCCATGTCGTGTACTCGAGTATGTAATCGAGCTCCGCTGGACTATGATGACACTGAGTCTAGACTGTCAAAGCGGGCCTCGAGACTGAACCCAACCCCGTTAACTGATTGTCAGAAAATCGACAAGGATTGCGATGCTTGCCGTTTTGGCGATGGTGAAGGAAACTCCTGAGGTCTGCATTGGGTTGAAAGCTTAAAGTCAGTAGTTGGAGCACGGGATAACCACGGCTGAAACTTCACAAGATTATATACCTTGGTGACGATGACCGAGGTTGAATGTGGAAGATCTCCGGGAACCCGAAGGAATCTAGACGGTGCTGAATCTTAGTATGACCCTGTTGGAACCACAGCTCGCACACGTAGCGAGCAGAAGACGAGCAAGAAGATGGTAGTGACATGAGACGGCATCCTTCTGACCGTTGCCATCCAGGACTTGGCAGAGCCCACGAGACGACAGTCATCAGCATAAACAAACCCAACGCGGCTGCGCATGATAGGTATACGTGGGGCTTGAGCCTTGAGCGAGCGCGATCGTATCTGTAGGGACGTTAAATGATTGTCATAAACTAGGAAGACGGCATTTGGTGCGGATCGAATGAGAAGCATTCAAGATGAGTTGCAAGATTGAAGAAGCAAAGGGCTTGCAAGAAGTGTTTTGAATATGGAACTTCGTGCAGAAATCAATCAAAGGGTGTATCGAATTGGTGAAGTGCATCACCACCCACAAGTGGGCAAATAATTTTGAGTCGACCAGGAGGCGATCAGGAAACGACTGGGCTCGAGGTCAGACATGATGTCTCCACCCGGGTCGGAGACCTAAGCAGGTTGGAGAAATGGCGAGGACGCGAGCGACAATTAACGTGGATTTCGTGCAGTAGCGTTGAAGGCGGGCGCGGGCGGGAGCGATCCGTTGACGGCTGAACCACAGACATGGTCTGCTTCCTCTCCCAACAACATCGAATCTTGCAGCTGCCACGATTGCTCTCTTTCTTTTTCTTGGTCGTCAAGCAACACATCTTGATCGCGTCTTTTTGCCGACACGTGTGTAGGAAGGCACTTGAGAAAACACCTCACTGACGCCATGATCAAAAGCATTGATTCAGACTGGATCAATGACAGGATCCGCAGAGTACCACGAGCTCAAGCCCCTGCTATATGCTATGCCCAAACTAGCTTGACAGCTAACGTACTCTCGAGGGTCTCCAGATTCGGATCACGCAAGCTCCGACGTGACATGCCCCGGGTTTGCGTCGGCCACACCAGCACCGGCTTGCCTCGAACTAGGGGTGTCTGGCGACTCGCTTACTCCTAAGTAACTACTGCAGTTATGCGCCTTGTGGAAGGCAGTTGAAGCAAAGTTACGCCAACCTCCTTGACGCGGACCGTCCGAATCTGGTGCCGCCCCCGAGTGAGCCATCAACGATCGTCTCGGAATCGCCCTAACTTGGTGCTAATAGAACCTGCAGCACGTACTAAGTGGTAGTAAGTACTTAGACTTGGTCGGGAATACGCGCATAAGATGCACGTAGCCATCGAGCCCTTGACACCCACCATCTGATCCGTCATTATCGAAATCCCCAGTCAGTGAGCACCTGCATAAGCCTCGACGGAAAGGGCTTCTTTTAGCGCGATATGGTTCGCAGTAAAGGTCTCGCCACAAGGCAAGTCTCTTTTCCTTGTTCACTTTACTCCATATTGTAGCCGACTTGCCATACATGGTGGGTCTTTTGTGCAAAGATAACTACAGACCGACGTCCCTCTCATAGACTCTACTTTTATCTTTACAACGGCTTCCTCTTTCCTCCCATCACGTTTCTTCACCGTCTGTCCGTGAAACATAACTGCCACGCCTCCTCCCCTGTTGCATTCTACTCTTACTGTCCTTCATATTGGCAGTGGACACCACTCTCTCACACCCGGATTCCCATCCACTCTTGTCATCATGGGCAGCGACGCGTTTGTGATAGACAACCGGAAGGACTTGGTGGTGATCGTCAATGTCATACTCTCATTTTCGACACTATCAGCGCTGTCACTTCGCTTTGCCAAGGTCACAGGAAATGCAAAGCAAAGGAAGTTCGATGCGCAGAACATCATGATCTGCTTGGCAGGCGTATGTGTTTCTTGTGAGAAGATGTCTATATTCGTTACTGACAACCATGATATAGTTTTGCGGTGTGATGATGTCTTTATTGCAATGTGTCGCGACAAAGTATGGTCTTGGTAGTCATAACTGGGAATCCACTTCATCTGAACAGGTCGAATTCTACAAGGTGGGTGTGAGTTTTCCATTGATCCGTCTTCCCTCTGTGGGATCAGTGCTAATCTAGGGCGTCAGCTGTACATCTCGATCTTCGTCTTTTACTTGGCCTGCAATATGTTCGTCAAGTTCGCTCTTCTCTTCTTCTATCGCCACACAACATATGAGCGTTGGCATCACTGGGTAATCTGGTTCATGGAATTCATTGCTTTCGCCTTTGGCGTCAGCAGCATTCTGGTCATGATCTTCCAATGCGTGCCAATCGCACACCTCTGGGACAAAAACACCCCCGGAACTTGTATCGACATCAAGGCCTTCTTCTACTCTAACTCGATCATCATGATCGTGAACGACATCATTCTTTATGTCTTGCCCATCATCTTCACATGGAAACTTCAACTTCGCCTTACGCAAAGAATTGTTCTCAATCTCCTTTTCGCATTGGGTGCATTGTAAGTTGACCTCTCGTACTCTTCGATACATCTTTCTGACCAGTCTCAAGCGTTGTTGCTGCCAGTTTTATTCGCCTATACGTCGTTTACCGATACGACCAAGACGGCGACCTTTCATGGAACATCGCGTCTTGCCTCATCTGGTCCTCTGTCGAGAACCACCTCGCCGTCTTCATTGCATGTTCACCCTCCATCAAGGCCGTCGTCAGCGGTGTGCTTTATCCTCTCGTCTCGTCGCAGGTCACATCGTTCAGAGACAAGATCAAGAGATCGAGGGGCAGTGAGGGTAGCAGTTTGCCAACACACAAGTCTCCTTCACTCACCCTAGCGACCATCGGCTCACGTCCCAGCCGTTTTGTGCAAAAGGTCAGAGATCCTTTCGGCACTACCACCCGTAGGGACAGCTTTAATACCCTGGACTCAGGTTTCGAGTGCGTCAACCGCGGACACCATGAGATGGACCCCATTGAGCGAGCAAACTCCGAGGCAACCCTAAGCTCGGCGACCTACCGAAAGGACTCAGAGGCATCGACTTCCTCGAAGGAGCCTCAAGTACAAGTCTACACCATCGATGAGGACGTCAGTCCTACTTCTTCTCGCTTTCCTCACACGACGCTGGATTCGTCGAAGCCCTGTAGCCATAAATGAACGACAGGAACGAAGTGGCACAAAGGGAGGTTTAATCATGGGTTCGCTTTCTTTTTATTGCATTCTACATACCCAAAGGCCTAGTAAGGAGCCTGGAGCACTGATTTTGGACGATAAAAATACCCAAGAGGGATTGTATTGTCTTGGTGTCTTGACACGAAATACTCGATTTTATTTCATCTTTTTATTTTCTTCTCTCATGTACCTTATTCCAGCCCCTTCAGAAGGGAGGCCAAATGTCACGACACTTCCAGTGCAGTCCGTTATTCGGCTGATACTAAAACCAACATTTTACTCATCGTCAACTCCTTTTTTGCACGCCGTCGCAAGTTGGTGACGATGGTGGGTACGCGAGCGGCAGTAGCGGGCTTGTCTAACAAGCGCACATGCAACAAATCATGCACATCGCATCGATCCATCCAACATAGCCGATGGACCGTCGGACAGTAGACACTTGTCCGACCAACACCAAATTGCCTAGAACATGCAGAAAGGCGATCTCTCACGCAAGCAAATTGTTGCGTTGTGGAACAGTCATCGTTACACATCGTCCACAATGCAAGCTGAGAAATAACAATCTAGGGCAGCGAGTCAGCGACAGCCACAGGAATTGATCTTCGATTGGATCAATATAATTATTCCGAACATGATTGCTTCAAGGCCAGACCAATGATTTCCGCCGGAGGTGATGAGCGAAAAGATCGATTTCATGTTCTGAAAAGAGGCTCGATGTCTCGTCGCAAAACCTCGGCTCATGCGAGCGTCCCAAAAGAGGTGTTGCGATTCTTGTAAGATCCACATCAAAGGACCACACTTGAGCAGTCTGCATGGCACGGGTTCTTTGCTTAGTTCAAAGGCATCATCGCCGAGTTGCGAAGTTGATCTTCTCTTGCGTTTTCTCGTCGGAGTTTCGTACCTGCTGGCCAGAATATTCGAACTGTCAAGCTGAAACCACCTCGACCTCAACGCACGAACGAAGCAGTGTTCAGCTTGTGGATGAGAAAGGCATCTTGCCCAATCACCAGCCACCTGGTCACAACTCATTACTGGTCCAGTGTCAGAAACCAGGCAAATTGTGACTTTACAATCATAACGCTATCGAAACAATTGTCAAGATCAATCTATATGCATCAAACCGATCTTACAGGACCGGAAGACTATCTAACGAGCTGGCTGCATGTTTGATAGATTCTGGCAAATGGACGAAGCCCCTCGCACTCGTATCTCATCCAGAGGCTTGAGCAAAAGTCGGGTTCGTGCCCCAGCAGAATGGTCCGAGGCTGCATGTATAATTTATGCTAATTGGGCGGCTGCACCTATGTCCATTCTCTTGGTGTTTCAATCTGGGGAGGAAGAAACAAGGCGTCTATGGCGTCGATCACACAGCATTGCGCCTTCCATTCATGGTCATCAGTCCACTACGCCGGGTCGCGCCTGTCAAAATCGATACCTCGAGGATTGCGACTTCCTGAATGCTTTTGGGAGTTTGACAGCCGCACCGTCGGAAACTTAGATCAAGTAAATTATGGCAAGGATCTGCTGGATTTGCGATCTCGCCATGGCTGTTCATCCTCTCGACCACACTGTCAAGATAGAGTACGTACAGCGGGGTCAGCCTGCATTCATGTTGACAAGACTAAGCATAGCAGTAAATGCAGACCATTTGACCTATCGAAACCTTGATATATCCTCTGAAAGCCCTCCATTGATCACCGACTTTTGAACCAAAACATACTCCTATACCCTTCTCAGACCCGCCCAGTAACATCCATCTATATATTATCACAAAGCCCTAATCTCTTGACGGGCATCTCCTTCATCTGTCAGTTAATCAGGATGTCAGTCCCCGAATTTCTGCGATTAGAATCACACGCGGCTCATAGATTCCGACGGCGAACCATCCCGTATGACCCTGAAATCACAGTTTTCCCGTGTGGTAGCACAACAAGGTGGTTTGACTGACACCGGATGGCTTGTCGATGCATCGAGCCTTCGCTTCGGTACTCTGTGCCATTTTTGGTTCTTGTTTTTTTTTTGCGCCCTATCACCTTGGTAGGGACAATATCGAAGCTGTCAGCGAAAGGAAATGACTGGCCAACTGGTCAAGACAGGACCTTGGTTGTGCTTGAGTGGAAATGTCGATCACTTGTTGCAGCTTTCGTTCTCGCTTCCAGATGTTTCGTCTGACCAAGATGACAAGCTGGGCTGACCTACCGCAGGTTTCCAGCGTGTGAGACAATGCAGCACGCAAAGCACAACGCAACAATTTCGTCCTCCTGTTGCAACACCAGTGAGCGTCCGCCATTGCTCGTCTGTTTGTTGTGCTGATGCTCCCGTGACCTTGGTTTCTTATTCACATTCTGTTTCCACATGTCGTGGTTGCTGGAAGACACACTTGCCCAGTGTTGCTCCACGACCAACTCTTCATGATCTCAACCTGGTGCCTGGTTCATTAGGTGTACTATAACAGAGCTACAGACTCCATGTGAAGCGGTCCAGCTCAATGTTTCGGTTACTGCATGTTCGACCAAAGTCTCATAGAGAGGGCGATTCTCAGAAGCGACCTTCAATCTCAGTGCCCATATCTGCGAGTCCATGAGCCATTCCCTTCAACCTTACAGAACCGACAAGGTTAGCAAACTGGAGATTGAGCCGTCAGTGTAGACAACTCCACTACAACCCTAACTTCTGGTCTGGTATTGCCAATCAAATTCTCCACACGGTAGCAAGTACCAGTAGACTGAACGATGCCAACATCAAACGTCGTTTCAGCCTTTTGTGAAAATATATTGTCCAACAAAACAACATATTTAGCACGTACGGCCACAGTCAGCTGAAAACTGGGCATCCCGTCCGCTCTGCCATACATAAGCAGTTGAACGGCAGATTAGTACTACGGTGGGTGACCAC
>SWBL01000451.1:0-32583 GCA_024195585.1 Aureobasidium sp. EXF-3400
GGTCTCGATTCCTGGCACGCAATATACCAACACGACTCACGGACCTTGATAAGGCGTGAATGCGTGCTCTACTGCCAATCATCAGCATTGGAGTCCACCATCGTCCCGACGTTATGGTTGAACCTGACTGCTTAGTGGGTGTCGGATCGTTAGCGTGTCTTGATCACACAGCATCAGAAGAGTCATGGACATTGCCCGAGAAGGCACGAACGATCGACACAGCAGTCTATCCTGAGTCGACCTCCTTGTATCAGATAGGACAACACTAGACGAGACCACAACTGCCAGCGATGGAGATTGATGAACGAAGGCTCTTCATAAAAGGGGTAAGAGGGAATATAGGAGGGCAGGGGAAAAGAACGACAAAGCATTGGAGTTGAACGGAGGGGTATGGTGACGGAGAACAGCTTCATCGACAGTGTTCGGATCAGCCATAAGGGAGGGGGGGTTTACCAACCTGACAATCTACAACTCTAGGTTCCAGCTCATTGCCAGGCTTGTGTGACCCTGTTGCTGGGACTCAACCCGCTGGCTGTCGACCGTCGCTTCAAGTCCTTGCACTGGTCATATCGAACATGACAAGAGCTGCGGCCAGCTGAGATTGGACCACGAACTCGACACAGTGTAGCAAGATCGCCAGGAAAAACCGTGAGACGGTGCTCACATGGTTGAGGTTGATAGAGGCACGAAATGAGCCCCTGCCAGAGCGCGGGGATGAGTACGTGCTTACGGCCGTTGCGCTAGGATCGGCTGAAAGACGTCAGGAACTTTGGTTGGCAAGCATGCGCTTAGATTGCCTTGTCAAACAAGCAAGCAAACTCACTACTGTCTATTGTCCACGACTTAACACCGATCATTCTGCGCGTGCAAGCCTGTCCCATTCTACTAGGAGGCATCACTCTCGCCCGTCAGTTATGTGGAAATATGCACGAATCTCGAGAAGTTCAAGATGGCTAGCTAGGACCGTCAACGGAATTGCTTTTGGTGTAATCACCCCACCGGCCGGCGCGACTTCCCGCTCTCGCGGCCGCCGCCACTGCCGCTGCTGTCGAAGCGTCGAAGGACGTGAACCAGAGGCGCAGGTCGGTCGACGAACGCGAGGCCGAGGGCGCGAAACCCCGCCAGCTTCTAGCTCACTCTACAACTGATTAACAAGCTCTATCTCATCAGCGACCGATCATCAATCTATGTAAGTCAGCCGTCGAGGCCGGATCGTGCATTGTAGCGCGGCTATGTGCAGTCGAAGTGCGGCGCGTGTACACGTGGTGTAGACGAGCAATCAATCCGGCGCAGGAACGACGGACGGTCCAACATACGGTTAGCAGTCAGGCACAACTGTGCTTCGTCGAAATATAGACATATCTAGCAGCGCATTGTGTCTGCGCGAGCCTGGCAAGCAGTATAGGTGTGAGGGCTTGGTTGTACGAGAGGTAAGTTATCCACAGCAGAACTGGAGATAAAATACATAAAGCTACGCAGACTCATAAGTAACAGTACCAAGGAAAGTAGAGGTCTCCCTGCATGCAGGCACTGCATGGTTATTGCATTGATCGCCTCCCCCGAAATTCTGGAAACAGCTTACGAGGGATTGGCGTGCCATGTGGATACGATGAGACCTTGCTTTGCTTTGATTGAATAAGTATTTACCAGTCTGCTGGGATTTTTCATCAATCGCCCTAAGCAAATGAGTGAATACAAGGCAACCCACCTGGGCGACATTAGATCAGGTGGGCTGTTCAGGAGACGTGAGTAGTGTAGATCCGAGCCGCCGAACAGTAGCAGATCTCCGCAATGCGGGAAAACAAGTCAAATGACTGAGCAACAATGTGGACACGGACTGCTTCAGATATGATGCATCGGCAAGCGCCTAATTTACCACGCGGACTCAGTACACAGACAAGCCTCATTGATATTTCCTGGTTGCCCGTATTGCAGACACACGGTCACTATTGATTGACCCGTCAAGTAGCCTTTCGTGCACGCGCGGTGACTGGGCTAGATTGATTCGACTTTCAGATCTGTCGCGCGGGCGACCCTGATCGTAAATTTCGCCCTCTGCTTGAAATTCTAGACGCCGCAAACCTGCGCCGATCAAGTTTTATTCGAGTGATATTCACTTGTTAGCATTCTGCAGTGAGCAGAGCACACAGTCTACTTAAGTGCACGCACCAAAGTCGTCGCGTTTTGGTGTTGCAACTGCACATGTGCCTGATCACACGGCTGACTCGCAGAATCCCGAACTTGTGCTCATCCTGCAGGTCGACTACTCGATTGACTCGATGAGAATCGTGAACAACAAGGCTGAGAAGAGCTGTTCAAGCATCGCAGAAGCTAGAGAAGCCGACGAGACAATAAGAAAAGTCTGGCATGCGTTGTGCGTGTGTGAATGAGCTTCCATCTGCTGAGGCGACAGGACAGGAAAGCCGACTGATGGAAACCGGCTATGATGCGCGGACGCCTAGGGGTCAGCACCCTACAAGTCGACCGACCACGGATGCAGATGCCAAACAAAGCCACGTTTCCTTGGCGTACGCAAGCGGGATGGTAAACAATATGCTTTGACCAACATCATCCAAGATACTGCACATGTCTCTCTCGTTGCTCAAACCTCTGCAACGCCCTCACCGCGGCTCTCAACGAGCGCGTGTCTTCATCCGACTTACTTGCTGAGCACTTCAGACCCCCATCTCCGTGACTCTTGTTGCTGTCTTCCTTTGCGCTAGCAGCGTCCTTCGCGCGCTGACTCACTTCGTCCACTGTCCTGAACACCAACGCTTTCCAAGTCTCGCGCCGCAGCCGACCCACATCCCCTCCGCGAACTCGCATCGGAGCCAACTCTAGCCAGCACCACCGCTATCGCTACCACCATCACTGCCGCTACTACCACCAATCTCACTCTCTGGCTACCTGGTCGGCAACGCTGCAACTCAATCCATCGAGAAGTTCGTAAAGAGAAAGAAACGTCAGCTATAGTTCTGAGGACAAAGAGAGATTGCGCCTGCATTTTTGGCAGCGTAGCGTATGGCTCAGCAAAGGTGCCGCCAGCGAGCAGCCCGAGCGCCATAGAGGATGTGTTCACTTGTGCGCGCGCACACATTTGCGATGCATCCGATCAGAAGAGTAGCAGATTCCCTGCCAAGGTCATTTTGGCGGTCATTCAATCGTGCATGGTTGGCAGGAATGACAGTATCGGAAGTTTAGAGAAGTAAAACAGAGGAGTAACCAAGAGCTATCTTTAAGCAAAGTGGTAACCTGGTTGACAGTATACGAATACTTCCGGAAAAGCACTAGATCTTCGTACTTGTGGGAACACCGAGGGTTTACAGGATGAGAAGCTCACTACACCATACAACACATATCATCACCCTCGTCACTTGACGCCAGGCATCTTGTAGTCATGTGTTTGATCTTGTTCCGCCTGTTCCGTCGTATTGCTCTCTTCTGGAAGCCTCCGTACCGCACGTAGACTGGAAGGGCTAATGTAGATCTGTGTAGTTCAACCTTCTATCTAGCACTTGCTCATTTTGTAGATACTATGTTGTAGGATGAAGACAGATAGTGCACATTGAATCACTTGAAACCCGCTAAAAACGAAGCTTTGAGTGCTTTGTAATCTACGCGTGTGTATCTGAGCGGTGATCACAGTGTATGTAATCTAAGAACATCACGACATCCTAACGCGTGCAAGCGTGGCGGCACTCATACAGTCCGTGTGTGCTTTCGTCGAGTCTGCTATCTAGCTAGCTAACTGTACATCACTTTCCGCTTTTTGAGGTTTCTATTCATGGATCTTAGCATAGTGAGCGATTGCTGGCCCGCTCCATGTCTTACAGGGTTAATACCAGTCTTCATTGACACCGTTTAACATTACTTGGTACAGTCCGTACATCCCCGCGCCACAATAGATGTAGAAGGAAGACTCACAGGCAGTCCCAGCCAAGCCAGACAATTACAGATGTGGTTCGACGCGACTCTGCACCAAATAAAATACTTTTTCACCGAACAGCGAGCATCTATGATAGTCACTTATACCCACTTTTGTGATCTCGAAAGTCAGCGCCTCTACGCCAAGAGTGGAACTTTGTCAACTTTGCTTTTCCACGCCGAGAGCCCGATGATTCTTGAAGAGCACTTATAGAGAGACATGACGATGAACGAAGTGTTGTGTGTGAAAGAAGATACAGTCAATGATTCCCGTGGGATGAATGAGGAAAGGACGTTATATATATTTACACACGATTTGATGTGCGAGCAGTATTGTTGCTATCCATCAATTGGATGATGAGAGTGAATGCAAGGACTGTACCGGTCATATGGCATCGGCTGATCAGCGTGTGTCATGCTCAATCATTCGCTATCTGGGTTTAGGATATCTCATCAGGTGCTTGAAGAGATCCTGAATGGTCACCAGCGCTGTGCAGATGGCTGTATCGCGAGACATGATTCACGCAGCAAGTGAAGGTACACACCTCGTCAAACGAACTGTAGATATGCTGGAAGTATGACCAACACGCTAGGGTGACAGAATGCTTATGGCAGTGGCTGATGGAAACAAGTTTATAGGCTGGTCCGGTCGATCTTGTTTGCTTCAACGTAACTCCAAGATTGTCATTGTCTGAGTCACATACTATACCGAGTCATGAGCCTAGCGTGACTCAAAAGTTTCAATTGCGTCACCGCTCGCGCTTGCGTCAGAAGCAGCACAAATATAAACAAGACGGTATCTTTGTCTCTCTCTCTCTAAGCTCGATGCTCGCTCCGATATCACTATAGAGAGTCTTTGTCCATCTAGCATGATGCATTCGAGATGACGGAGATCCAGAGCCTAGAGTTGCAGCGAAGTGGCTTCGCGCAGTGGCTTCGCGCAGTGGCTTCGCGCAGTTGCGCAGCCTGTGTACCCAGATCGTCCAGACAGACGGTGAATTGACGAATGAAGATATGATTCAAGACTTCTCAAAGCCACTGTCTAAGATTTTGATCGACCTCGGACTATTTGCGTGGTTCTATAAGGCTCTGGCCTCCTGTCGTCCGCCAAGAACCCGAAAACTATCCAATCGAGGAAAGGAATCTACACGAAAGTTGCCTGCAGCAGATGTCGGTAGTATGATCTCTTTGGTCGACGCAAATACGGAAAATGACAGACATCCACTACGTCATACCAGCGTTGAAATCCGCAGCTTATTCTCGCTTCCAGAAGTCGTGATAAACCGCCACCCTGCGCTGTGCACTTCGAAGACGACAACTTCTACGATGTTTCGATGCATTGCGTAGCGACGAAGTTTCCACGTAAGCTAGGCTCATCATAAGTCGGTTGCTAGCATTATAATTTATGTATAAGCTATATACTGCATGATCTAGACATCTCGTCATTGCGTAATCCTATCATACATCAATTATTTGAGAGTAATAATTATTTTGGGATTCCAGATTTTTTTGTCGTGCAAAAAAAGAAATATTCTAGTCCGAACAACGAAATTTTAGAATTTTTTATAAATGACTATAACTTCTATCATAGTGTATAGATCTGTACCAAAACTGAATAGCACATATAACTAGCTACATCTTATATTACGCACAGAGCTTAAAGTATAGAACTTAGTATATATTTACTTATTAAGCAAAAGAGTAGTAAAGAAGTTATGTGCAAAAATTTAGTAGAATTCCTAAGATATCTTAGAAATTACTATTCTATATAGATCGTACTAAGTTAGTATGTGTTAAGCTAGATGTAGGGTATCTACATACGAGTTGTAAGCAATCCATCTATTGTTGTTGTTGCGCAGTTCGTCGAACAACGTAAAAACTTCGAATAGTTCATCCATTCGATCGAACGGAGGGGGTGGCGGTTTATCACGACTTCTGAAAGCGAGAATATCACGCTTCCTGGAAGCGAGAATAGATGCTCATTCCAGCCCACACGGTCCGACTGCGGGAGCCGAAAAAGTGGAAAAATTCTCTAGAGAAACTACGGACGACTATGAAGACTTTGTCTTTGCCGCTGGAGCAGAAGAAATCAGCCAGATGAAGAGAGATCTTCAGAATTTCCTGAAAAATCTGTGCCCAGCAGACATAGATCGGCTTGAAGGCTGCGATCTCAAAAGGCTGCTTGAATATCGGTGGGACCACGGCTTATCCGATGAGGCTCTTTTCCGAATTAATGAAGGTGCGAGGTCCTTGAGTGATTCCGACTTTGAGCTAAGAATACTCACATCGGAAAAATCCACGACAGAAAGTACGGATTCGGATTTGCAAAGAACGCCTCAGCGGCGTGTACTGGAAACTTTGCAGCGAACTTCGAAACAAGCTACAGATACTGTCATTGAGTCCCGTTATTACAAGCTGGCACTGTACTGTCAGATCGACAACATCAGGAAAGAATTGGAAAATTGCGCAAAATCCACAACAGGCGTCCCGTTTCGGACCATGGCTCTAAGAGAAGGGATCAAGCAGACAGGAGATCCCGAGCTGGAAGGAGACAGCGTCAAATCATTTAGAAAAAACAAGGGGAGAAGCGGAAGACACTCTGTGACGAGTTTACTCTAGGTATACTCGAAGCGTCCCATGAAGCTCTTGATGTAAGTAGTCACAGCGCTGGGCAACATCTTTGGGATCGCTGGATTCATGCCAGCATCAGCGAATCCGGCACAATATACATGGGAGTCCTTTTGGCCTTCTGTCCAAGCTTACGAAATGAATGCCTCGCCCTGTCTCAATAAGCTCGAACTCGCATAGAACAATACTCATTAGAAAAAGTCCTTGACGAGCCACATCTCGAAGAGTATGGAATAGCAGCGAAAGATCGCGTGCCTGTGAGCTCTGAAGCACGGAACCTCAAATACCTGTATCAAACGCGCAGAGTTAGTGCTTCTATAGGATTCGAGAAAGTGCGTCAAAGCTCTTCAACACATTGGCTCAGCTGACTACATGTGGGCCTGGAATCAAAGTCCTCGAAGCCGAGTGGAAGAACAGGCGGAAGGACGGATCTGGACAGAGCATATCAACCGGACCAAGAACAAGACACCAAGACTGAGCAAGAAGACAGTGAACTGATTGCCAAGGCCGAACAACTATTCAGAAAGCAAGTCACTGAATCAGACCCTGATCACACGGGAGTCAGATACATCCTTCCTTATCGACACGCTGGAGTTTGGCACTGTCTGTTCAGGTCGTCGGAATTCACTTGCGTCATATATGTGACCGAGAGCAGGAAAATCAAGGTAATTGGTCGATGGTGGTACAGTTGATGTATCTCTAAGCTGACCGAGTCGTAGGCTGTGAACAAAGATTTGCAGACAGACAAAGTCAGCCGAAAGCTAAGTGATGCAAGTACACTTCAGACCAACTTGATCTATCAATTGTGCTAATCAGGGATCTAGATTATCAGAGAGAGGGCTTTCTCCCAATCGTTCAACTATGGGGTGAGATATCGTGGTATGTCCTCCAGCAGCACTATCCTTCTTGCCAGTATGACAAGCATATGGAATACTACAGGGCCATCGAGTTGCTAGATCCGTGTTGGTGGACGTATTATGCTTCCTGCATTATGGATCCAGGTCAACACGAGAGTTCAGTCAGTGCTGGTGGTGTTATACGTACAGAAGCACACCTTTCGTGACATCCACAATCAGAATGCTGATGAATAAAGCTAGCAAAACTCCGCAAAAAGAAAACACCCAACCAACGATTTTTTGATAAGCCCAGGACACGAGCTACCCCATTTGAAGAATTTAAGATCACAGTGAGCTCATCGACCGAAAGTACCGCGAGACATGGATGAGATGGCTAGCAGAGAAGCAGATAGAGTATACGGCTGTGCATATGACTTTATATCGATTATTCCCGCGACTTCTTCTCGGATATAGGACCATCTAATTCGCATGTCAGAATGTCGTACACCATGTGGTCATCCGATTAAACATGTAACCATTCGTTCAATCGTTTCTACATAGAATATCATATTTAAGAAAGGAGATCTAGGCATAGAACCTTGCTGGACGATAGTTTCCTTGTATCGCAGAGATATACTCGACTAGATTGACCTTCTGTGATCTTATCTCAATCTCTGGTCTCTTACTCCTGCCTTACCTAAAACACGGTGCGCAAAGATCTACTGATGCAGACATCCATGACACTTTGGCGTTGACCGATGGCTGCTAAAGTGTGATTTATCAAGCCTGTCAGCTATCCTTACGCTGATCATGTGTAGACAAGGTCATCGATCTTGCCATCAGCCTAACTCACACGTAAGCAAGCCAGTGTCCGTTCGAATGGTTGAGAATATGACCAAATCACGACGCGGTCTGCTGACTTACTAAAATGGCAGTCACTTTCCCTGAAGAAGGGAAACTGCTTCTTCACCAAAGGTATGGCAGAGCAATCCTACCAAGCTTTAGGAATCCCGACTGATGGACGCAGCGACGTACCCGATACAGCCTCTGATCAGGAACTACAAGATCAGGAGACATGGCACAACTGTCCGGACTACGCCGCGGTATACGCACTGAACAATGACTTCTTCCATGGCAAGCGGGTGGGGCGGAACATCTCTCAGCAATACGACCAGGACTAACTCAATGGGAGTGGACGCCAATTACTCGATCATGTCTTCATGCTTAAATTCCACAAACCTAGATTCTCCCGAAGAATTGATGAGAATGGTGTTTATGAGCTCAGAAACATGGGAGTGTGCTCCTATATGCTTCCGAACAACAGCCCAATACGATTGCCCCTGATGGATGCTCTACTCAGCAGCCAACATTTATACACAATCCTAGTAGATCTTTCGCTTCAATCCAATCATAATCGTAACAGTCTGATAATGTCTAACCTCAACCATTGTAGAGGTCTTTCCGAGTTCAAGATAGCAGAGCTTATAGAACTTCTCGAAGAATGGAGCCCGGATCGTGACGATTTCTCAGGATCCGTATGCGATCAGCTTACTGAAGACGTTCAACACGTAAAGAAGTCTGATTGTCAGGCTATTATTGACACAAGACCGACTGTGTTTCTGACAATCTCCGATCAGTATGATCATGACGTCCAAAAAGCGCTCTTGAACTTGGTAAATCAGTTAGAAAAGGTATTGGAAGGCGAAAGGGGGTACGCATCTGATCGGAGGGACTGCAAAGGATACAGTTCGCATCCGAACTATTCGATGGATTTGGGCACCCAGAAGCAAAATTTGACGCACACGGTAACCTTTACGATCTGTGAATCAGCCAGGGAACTGCGACCTCTCACACCACAGGACATCAGAAAGAATCAACATTTGAACACAGCATCTATCCCCATTATATGACTATGGTATATGACTGTTGAGTCGTAGTCTAGCATTATTGCGAAACCGCACAGACTTAGCTTAGGGACATCGAGTAGCTAGTAACCTCTATAGAAACAATCTTGATCCCACACCTATTACAGTCTTACCTGTAGACATATAAATCATCCTGGAGGTGTTCTTGTTACCGTTGATGCATGGGAGCTCACCCGATCTTCAGGGAGTTGAACATTACGATGGGAAAGCAATGTATGATAGAGATCTGTAACAGATAGATGGCTCGCGATTGATGTTGAACCCAGGCACTTGTTGTTTCTCTCGTCATCAGCCTTCTTGCCACTAATCTAGATGACGAGTATCTTCCTAGGTTCCAAGAGAGATTCTCATATTTGTCGCCATGTGATAGATGCGTTGCAGAACATAGGAATACCTCAATGCACCTTGACCAGACGACTCTGTCTGGTAGCAGGGTCATTTCATCAGCATATCGACTGAACCTGACTCGAAGTATACATACATGCTACAATATGCTAATGACTCTAGGGGCCGTCTATGCATACCTAATCATGACTATAAGACCTTCTACCAGCCCGGAAACTGTATCCACAACGAGTAAGTTCCCAATATGTGTCTCTTGGAACAAACTTCGCACTTACCGTCCTCACCGTGTTACCTCACGCATCACCTACCAGCATGTAAAGCCGTCAAGATAACGTGTAATATTGGCCAATACGCCCCAAGGAGGATCACAACCTTTGCTAGCATCGTTATACTCGTAAAATACCCCTGGAACCGCGAATCAGTGCCTGGTCGTCATAAAGTAGAGAAGGATACATACCGTCTTCGCACTGACATACAGCATATATTATGCCGCAGCGAGGATACTGGCTTGGCTTCGTGTCAATACTTCCAACTGTGAACTCAGTACGGTGTATCATGGGGGCTGGAACGTACAAGGGATAGCGGCCGCTCGCAGGGCGTTGCGGAAAGGCCGTACTAAGAGCCGGGAAGAAGATCAGGGAGACCAGTGCCCCTAAGTTCATGGTGACGTTTAAGATAAGCGCAGAGGAACAAGTAACGGGCAATACGACATATGTTCCTTCCCAATCAATGACCCAAGCTATCAACGAATGACAAGGTACAAGTACGAGATTTCCACAAATCACATGCTGTGATGCAGTAATTCGGGCAGAGATAACATGCAAACGAAGCATATTCACATGGCATCGAGAGCACAGCATCAGGTCAGAGTGAGAACAATTAGTTGCACGTCTGATCATGTAGGTGGTTATGTGGTCATCTCAACCACATTGTGTGACGCAACGTGACGACGAGGATTTGAGAGCTTGTAGATCACCTGTGTGTGACCTTTCTGTTGAGGTTTGGTGTGCGTCCGACTATCCCTACCTTGAATCTTTGTACTGAGTAGCACCACTGTAGGTTTGGGAGTGCTAGAACAGGCTAGAATAATGATTGACGAGACTTTGCGAACGCTCTTCCTGCCTGTAAACGCCAAGAACACGCCTTTGCGCCCCTTGTGTTGGGCTTTGAAGCATTCAAGCTCAACTTTGTTCACATTTCTCTCAAGCTCACGAAGAAGGCATCGTTCTTTCTTGTCGGCGACCGCGTCACTATGCTTGATCAAGCCAGGATACCTCGATTTCGACTCTGCTTCCTCACGTTCTATCTTCAGCATTCTTAACAAGATTCCAGAAGTCTTGCACGAGTGTGCAATGATCGTACAGTCTCTTATAGCCCTGTCATTTCCACCTCGCATCGATTTCGCCTCTCCCCTGATGACCCTCTTCTCCTCCTGGTCCGTAACATTCTAGATCAAGATCTCCATCGGCGGAAGCAACCCTCGTCCACCCCCCAGATCCATTGCGCCAACTACTCAGACAGGCCTTGATTTTATTCTTTGTATACGACAGAGTGCAGGCCCAGTATCTCCACCTGAATTCTGAGATCGAGACCGTCTGGTTCCCACCAGGTCTCTCGTTGAAGTCGAACAGACTGGGTCGTATTGTGGTTGATAGCGATAGCAGAGCGACAAGCAAGATTGCGCTGATGATGATACAAGATGCTTGCTACCAGTAAACTCGGTTAGCAAAAATCCTGGCGCGGCGAGAGGGCAAGCAGGAATTCGAAATTGTTTCAAAAGAGACAGGTACTGACGATTCTAGTGCATGAATGGGTGAATTGACCAGCTGCAGCCGGATCCGTGACCATTTCCTTCCAACCGCACACCCAACCCATTAGCCGGCTCCTGTTGCTTCTAATTTCTGTGTCCCTCTCTGTCCTTATTTCATTCTAGCTTCCCCTTACTTTGCTTCTTTTGTCTGCCACGCGAACCTGCCATTTCATTAACGCTGGTACGATCCTCTGCCAGTCCATTCTCCGCTTTTGCTTCTCCGGTCGCATTTTTCACCTCCGTCGTAAGCCGCCAAGCTGCAGCGGCTCTAAGCTCTTCGCAGTATGGCACCGCTCCACGTGGCTATCTTAGCCACTCCGAGGTTTGTTCATACGCAGCGGGAGACACGGTAAATTGACGAACCGCATGTCGGATCTAAGACAGAGCAAAAAAGCAGAAGGTGGACTGGCGAAAGATTGCATGGGTGTGCTTGGGCTTTCGCAAGTTGAGCTGCGACCGCGCGTAACTTTTGCATTTGCGGCAAATTTAATCACGGGGCTTATTGGTTGCCACCATTCATGCCAAGAAACCACGAAGCTTACTGAGTTGAGCATATCGCCAGCAAGAATGCTCGCCGGGCAGGACGTGGTATATGAGAATACTGCGAACTGAATAAGATACCGCGCGGTCTGTCTTTGAGCTTTAACCATCAAGCGTCTAGCCTCGTCATGCATGTGAAGCTGTCGTTCAACCATAGTGTGTGAACTGATATGATGAATGCTGCAAAGCGTGGATGAGATTCTTTGTAGCGATCTTCATAGGATGGCCTGCGGCGTGTGTATTTAGCGTACAACTAGAGCATGTTCGACACTAGTCGTGTTATAAAGTCGGTTACAACGGGATTCCTGTTAAATTACAGTCCATTTCCCACCCAAACGTTGCAGTGCACGGCGATGGCATAAGCTGCACAGCCACACTTGGTCTTGGCGATTATGATTGCTGCCCGCAGTCATCGTGATATCATTGCAATGATATCATGATCAATCCTCATGCATACCACTCCTTCTTGCAACTTCCCAATCACGTCCGTCTCTGAATGGTAATGTCTTGGGATTGATTTCGATGCTCGTTTCGCCATACTTCATCCTACCACTCTACTTCCTGCAATGAATCAAGCGCCCCATCTGCAGGTGGAAGCGCCATGCTATGAGGTGCCTATAAGAAGAAGAGCAACAAAGTCCAAGGGGAACTGGTGCGCTATGTAGCATCATTATCTAGCCTGGTTGGACTGAGTGGTGAGAGAATAGAGTCTAATGGTCTGACACACAATCCTTATTGGTGTGTAGGGCACTTAGCGTTGGTCATCCCGACCTTGTATTAATTTTTCTGTTCTGGAGCTCAAAGATCTAGCTGGAAGACTTTTACGTTATGGTTATGCTGCACGAGAACCTGACATCCTCTAGATAGAGTTGTGATCTGCAGAAGAGCTTGGATGGCCGCGCACGCACATAAACTCAAACGCCAAATTTTTGATCGGCAACTGTGCCTGCTTGATCGCAACTGAGCTCCAGAAGGTCGTCTTTGCTTAATCAACATCTTCACACGAGTATAGACGTGTCCAGCGAGTCATCTGTGACCTCAATATGTTTTTATCACTTCAAGTGCCTCTCGACCTCCCTCGCAGGCCGGATGCTTAGCTTGATTGATTGGCTGGAAGGGTAGCCCTGTCTGCAGGCTGTGACTTTTTTTCTGTATCATATTCCTCTGTCCCCATGGGCCTTGATAGGAAACTCATCGAGATATTACTTAGGTCTCTAAGTCATATCTCGATCGTTTATGAAACACGGCATCAGATGGCATATAGATTGCCCTTACAAGTCTGACCCGCTTGTGAAGAGAGTTATAAGTCAGGTGTATGGAAGCACCATAAAGGAGCTTTAATCTTCGCGTACATTATCTTTCTGTTATCTTACACACTCACTACTATCGATGTTTCTTTGAGAATCCTGATATCAGTCTCAAAGCCAAAAGTCTCGGGCGAGATGAAACCCAATCATCCGTCAATGGAACTCTCAACCTTGGAACAAAGCTGCCCTCGTGGCTATGTCAGACCACTTTTCTGCTTCTCGACCACTCTGGAAAATGACATAGTTTGCGACCTACTCTCTCATGGTCTCGCAAAAACCAAAGAAGCCGTCCCAATGCTCTCGCACCAATTGGTCAAGGATACAGATGCGCAACAAGGAGGTCTTTACAAACTGGCACCGAGTTATAACTCGGGGAAGTTCCATGTCAAAGACCTCCGTGGAGGAAAATTCAAACCCACGTACGAGGAACTCAAGAAGAAGCACTTTCCCACGTCCGCTTTGCCGCAAGACGTTCTATGTCCATTGCCAGTCTTCCCCAGAGAGGCTACTGGAATACCGGTGTTTGCAGCGCAAGCGACGCTGATCGATGGCGGACTCATACTAAGCTTCTGTATCATGCACTTGGTCGCCGATGCAAGAACCATCTTCGAGATACTCAAGATCTGGGCTCAGAATTGTAGACATTTGCAAGATCCAGTGGAGGCACATTCCTGTCAACAACTTCCTGTAGATTTGTTTGAGAAGGAAGCCTTCACTCGAGACATCGGCTGCAAGGCACCGCTCAAAGACCACAATACATCCGTACTTCAGCATCCGGACTACAAGGTTTACGGCTCGCCCCCACCTCCACCACCAGCTTTGTTGAACTCGAACTTTCGGACCCAGATCTTTCGAATCACTTCGTCGAGCCTCAAACGGCTGAAGAAAGACGTGGCGGCTGGTCTTGACAGCGGTCCAGAGATTTCTACGCACGACGCTATATTTGCACTTATCTGGTGCTGCGTGCTCGCCGCGCAAGTCGACTATCACAGCTCAGACACGATGTCACTAAACACGATCTGCGTGGATGGTCGTACTCGCTGCTCAGATCCATTACCGGGAGCTCACATAGGTTGTCCCATGATGTATGCTATACCTAGACTTGGTGTACGCGAGCTACTCGACCCTGGAAATGTCGCCAAAGCTGCTAGGTCAATTCGTACTGCCGTCAACGCGATTGATGGAAATGCGATCTCTCTCCTAGTCGATTTCCTGAGTCGTGTACCTAGCTATGACTTTGTCGTTCCAGTAACGTTTGACGGTTTGATGGACACGAGCATTATGACGAGCTCGTGGTTCAAACTTCCGTTTTATAAGATTCACTGGGGCAAAATGTTCGCCGACGGCCTCTGCGATCGTGTGAGGATCGTCCATGAGGGTTTCTTCAATGGATCTCAAGTGATCCTGCCAGAACTACCTACTGACGAGATGGAAGTTGTGATTGGCTTAGACATGAGACATTGGACTGCATTCGAGAGCAATGAGTTGTGGAGAAAGTACACAATTCAAGAAGAAGCGTGATAGCTCCTTAGGACCACGCCCGGATGGTAGGAAGATGGTCGAACCCGTCAATCAGATATGGAGGGCCGCATGACGCTGCTTCATCGGCGACTGGTATTGATCCAATGATTTCTGAACAGGAAAAAGAGGTGGAGGGACATCATAAGCTTTTTCCATTCACATCGATAGCTGCTTTAATACCAGGTCCCTTTTCGGGACAGTCTGCGTTATCCGAGTGCTCGATGAAGCACTATTCTGCTCCTGTCGCTACTCTTATGATGGCCCCTTGTAGCCCACTTTATGTAAGATCTTGGGTTGTGTCCGCTGGATTCAGGCGAAGAGGGTGGAAAGCTGGCCTCAATCGTTGGGTCCTCTCGCATCCACCATACCCTCCTATAGGCATGGCACTGGATAGATGGTGGTTCATCAGCCTGGATCCACCTATTGCGATAGAAAGTCATTGATGATCAACATAGCGGCCAGTCTACATCTTGTGTGTACTCGAGCACAAGGCCTGAGAGTGGAGAGTAGCTTGATATGGAATGCACTGCTACACTTTACCATGCAAGTTCAGAGGTTAAACGAATGCGTTAGCTTCTGTAGAGAAGGAAGTATTGACGAGTCACTGAACAATTCGTCGAGTTACGGCATCCACACTCTGATGAAGTTCTCTGGCTTCTGTCTACTGATCTCTACCTTCATTCCAGTTGTGTAAGACTGGAAACTTGAAACAGATGCTAGCAAGAAGCGGGACTCGACAAATCTCTCCATAAGGTCGATAGTGTGCAAGGAGCAGAGGTACGATGCGATTAATTTGGGACGTCACGGACATTTGTCTTTGTCCAATTTTCCTGGCTGTCTTACAAGGCCCTAAAGCCATCAAAGAGAGGTTCTGAGGGCTTGAACATGCAAGCAAACCCATAGGCGTCAGCTGACAGGAACTCACCCTACTAGAAGTCAGACCAGTCGCCGTAGTTGATATCTGACTACATGCTATCGAAGAACAATGATTTGTCCGTACCGTGATATACTTGAGGTCTTTGTGTCATGTGGTCAGTACTTTCACATGTGACTCGGAAGAACGAATGTGCATTGTTGCATATACCGTGTCGATGTCAAGCCTGTGAGCAAGGGAAACAACCTTAGGATGCTTATAACTTGGGCTGAATTTAGGATTGATCTCGAGCTTGCAGTAAATGCGCGTGGACTCAAGTGAAGCAAAGATCGAAGGACATTGCGGATACACACAGGAACCGACGGGATCAAATGACGATTGGCAAAGGTTCTTACGGGTAGATAGATGCTACTTGGTTGTCCACCACACTCATGTCGTGCTGTAACCAATGCATTTGTCGAAGCGTGCGGTCAGGACCCACGCTAGATCGCGAATGGAAGGGTAGCTCGACTGCCTCTGGAATGGCTTTCTCGAAAATCACATCCCGTTCATTGCCCACTTTCCAATATCGTTGTGATCAATTCGGATAGTTCGGAATGAGGTCGCAGGCAGCGTGACAAAGATGCAGGGCGATACGGTGGTTCGAGGGCTGCAAAGTTGATTTGGGTCTTGACACCAATGCTCTGCTCGCTGCCAACCTTGTTCTCTCTCAAACTCTAACCGCTGGTCTCCTGTTCTTCTTTGAGCCACAGGCGCGCGTGAATTAGTAAGGTCTGACACGGAGCAACAAAACCCTACGGAAATTCCAAGGCTGACGGTCCAGCCGAGTGGGATTGATCTTTCCCACTTTGTATGGTCTCAATACTGCTCGAGGTTACCGTCATCACACTTTCCATACCAAAACAGTGGCCAACGATGCAAGGAAGCCTGTCACGATTGTGGCGGTTAGTGTGAAGAGCCCGAGCATGCCTAACCTTGTCAAGTTGGCGAACAGTCCACCCGTGGGAGTAAAGGCTCCACACCTCCCCGCCTGGAGGCGTGCAGTAGTGGAGCCTTCTTAGTAAGCCTGGAGTTACAATCTATCCTGTATGGGAGAAGCTCACCTGGAACTATGCCCCCTGATCCGAAGCCGAGTTTGAGAAATACTGTCAAGATGAGGACAAAGATGATCCACCAAAGCACGGTAGATATCATATTGTCTGACATAGTTTAGTATCTACTCCAAAAGACAGTAGTCAAGAGATCATCAATGAACTACGTACCAGGTCGTAGAAGCCAGCTTGGAGATTTGGCCTGTCGGACGGCCACAGATCTCAACATTAGCGGTTGATCCACTGCAAAGCCCTGCAGCCAGTTCATGACGCGAGATAGGTAAGTGGTAGTCATGACAGTGAAAAGTGCTCCAGACTAAAAGCAAAGACCTGTCGCCGAGTTCCGTTTGTTCTATGGGCGTCAGGACTAAAGGTTTCAGGAAGTCAAAGCTGTACGCTCTGTTGATAGAACGCGCAGCTGATGATGGCAAGAAGCCCAGAGCTCTCGCGCTGGCAGTAATTACTCGCTGGGGCACTCAATTGTCCGTCGTCGATGCGCCAATTGAGAACAAAGCTCAGCTACAGTCAGTCAGTCGTCAGCAAGCCTTCTTCAGCGGCAGCGAGACTGGCCGGCGAGTACTTAGCTTGATCAACGATAAGAGGTTTTGGCTACGCCTCGAGCACCTCCATTCGCTACTACTACCAATTCATAACGCGTAGATAGCCTCTAAGAGTGACCGCTCAACTGTAGCTATGGTAGTCCCTCGCTAGAGGGAACTTCGGAGCGACATTGCTGAGCTCGAAGTACCATACAAGGATGAGGTGCTCAAACGACTAGATAAGCGCCTCAAGAATCAGACTGCCGGTATCCACTACGCAGCATACGCTCTTAACTCGCAAGCGTCAGAGGCCTTCAAGACTATGTCAAAACGCGAGTGGCTACTAGCGAAGGACTTATTTGGAGCCATAGTACCAAGTCACCTCCACGACGACTTCTTTACTCTACTTAGCGAGTTCAGAAGCCGTAAGGAACGCTTCAGCAGTACCTTCCTCCGGCAGAGAGCTCATAATCCTGGCGGTTTTTGAGACTACGCACAGCAATACGCCACTTCCTTGCTTACTGACATAGCCTTGCGGCTTCTAAGCACGCCAGCGAACTCAGTACCATCTAAGAGGTCGTTCTTAAGCTTCAATTTCACACAGAACTCTTTCCGAACGTACCTCTTAACTCGACGTACTGATCTATTGCTTTATATTTACATCAATTGTAGAGCTCTCGAAGCTCAGCCATGGCTTGAGGCTCAAAAGCGCGAGAGGCTCAAACGACGTCGAGAAATAGCCCTCTCAGAGGGCTACGAGCGTAAGAAGCTACGCCTCGAACTGCTCGAGGCACTCACTCTGCCATCAATCCAAGCACTCGCTCCGTGGAACTTGACTACTAATGATGCTATTGAGCAGCAAATGGCGCTTATTGCGCCCCTCGAGCTAACTCAGAGCTATCTAAACGAGGACGAGGACGACGACGACGACAGCCTACTGTTATATGAGGCCTCGCAGAGCCTTCCTAGCCTTAGCTATTATAACTTGCTGTCGTCAACGCCACTATTAGCCTGTACGCCACCCTCGCTGCCACCCTCCTTCTCGCACATGTCAACTCAAGGAGAGCCAGCGTATACACCGCTTAGAGCACTTCCACAGCCACTGAATAGCAGAGGCAGCAGTTAGCACCAATTTAAGCAGAGCAATAGCTCTTATTCAGAGTAGTGGCTATACGGAGGGCTCTCGTACATACAGCAAAACACCGATCTAGATGATATTGAAAATCATAGACCCCTAAGTGGTATATAGGCTTGAATACAAAGTGTCCACGATATCCCGTACCTCTGATCAAATTTACAGTGTACTCCCATATAAATTCCAACCAGATATTACCAAGTACGCGGGTGAGCTGTACCGACGCTAATCTCTAGCGTAGGTCACCAAGGTAACTGTCTAGTAACGTTGCAGACGAGGTCAGTTACGTCACTTTACCCCCCATGTTACTGACCGCGTACATCCCTAATCTAGACGCGCCGAGAAGTTGGGAATGTGCAGACTAGTCATGGCGAAGGCACGGTCATTCTGCACGGGAGGTTCAGACGTGATGGGAAATGGTTTTGTTTCCGCATCTCAACGCATTGCGGATGGAGGGGAATCCACAGAACCCGTCGCTAGAATGATCCAGACCGGTTCTGCAATTCAACAGAAGAAGCCTTGCCTCTCCATCTAGCGGTCATGATCAGTATGCATGTCAAGAAGTCCAATGACAGTCGCCAACAGCAGCCCCTGGCGTTTCAGGAAAATATCCCGTCTTACGACCGGAGTGACGGCGACCCGCAGGCAGCTCTCGAGGAACCTATAAGGCAGCTCTGGACGGATCCGACGTTAGACTCAACGCTTTCGCAGCCTATCAGTACCTTTTAGGATGCACAGAAAGCATTAATTGATATTCAGCGGGCAAGAACTTCAGAAGGGCACATCGATGTGGCAATCAAGGATTACAACATCGTGCAGGCCGAAATGAATGCTCAGCTCGATAGTCTCAGACAAGTAGTTGCCGATCTCGACTCCTGAAAAAGGTCGTTGCAGGAAGCTAAGGTGCGGCGGGTATGAGATCCTCTAGGGAGAGAGTCGATGCGTTCATTGACGATCAGGCCAATCATGGTCGAAATTGATAGAGGGGGACCCGAGTCTGCATCCGAGCGATGTGATGATCGAATTTGGTATCAGACCGATGGTCGCTACCTGGGATCTGAAACCAACGTGGAGGGCAGCTATAAATGGCAACTGTGTAGAATGTTTCCATGCCTGCTATCACTTTCCAGGCAGCTTCTCACAAGATGGTTCGCCAATGACTCCAGACAGGGACCCCTCGATCCCAACCTTCTACTGTGGCAGCCTAGGCATGATCTCGTTGTGGGCTTCGAGACCCCGTATTTTATCCTCGTAATTGTTTTCTGCTTTCTCCAGCTCGCCGATCACACATGACGGTGCTATCTCGCAAACTTTTGGACCAACTCATGGTTATTCGTACATGCGACGCTTATCAATAGGCCAACGAAACAGTATTCTACTCTCTTAAACCGCCACGATTGGATTGTATCAATGACTGTTGTTGTGCAAGCCACCTGATTCCCGAAGCAGCAAGTGCTCTCTGTATGGATCGAAGGTAGGGCTTGAACTCAGCTGTTCTGCAAGCCTAAGCCATGGTACCAGATACATTGTGTCCGGGTCAGCATGGTCAGACACTCTGTAGCCCGCAGGCAGCACCTTGTATTAGGAAATGAGAGTAGGATCGCGTAAATGCTGATCAAAGTAGGCTTTCGTCCAAGATTGCCCTAGCGTACCGGAGATATCCTCGGTAAGAGATTACTGGCAGATGATGTGCAACCAGAAGACTGTTTTGTTCACTCTACCTCTCCTCATGGTTGAATCCTAACTCTTGTCAGCAATCTAGAACTCAGAAGCGTTCTTGTGGATACAGACTCTGTTGTGTAGTAGAGTCTTGCTGATAAAGATGAGAGCATTGTTTCTCTAGGGTGTCGAACCTGTTGAGACTTATCTGTGGCGGACGGCCACGCTGATGAGTATACAGAGGATGTAGCCACGTGACCGCAAAAATCGGTTTTCTCCTGACTTCACAGTCCAGACACGACGGAGCGGAGCGGCTTAGTTCCCTAATGTCTCCATGAGTTCAATTGCAGATACTACATATTGTTGCTTTCCGTGATCGCTTAATTTCGAGATACATTGCTATCGCCTCCAGATCGGCGGCCCTGTTTGATGCTATCTCAGGAACTTGCTCCTGACAAATTGCCACGAGACAATCCCGCTATATGTCCTCAGAGGTGGAAAATGGACTGGCAAGATGTAATGGCAGAAACCTGTAGCCACCGAAACCATAGATGTTATCTTCAAAGCAAGATCAGTCACTGCGTTAGAAGTGGAAGGACGACAATATGACTCACGGCCTTGATGCTTGAGGGCGTGAACAACATCCAGTGAAGTGACGGTCTTGCGTTGGACGTGCTCGGTGTAGGCGACAGCGTCACGGATGGCTTCTTGAGGAAGGACCTAAGAATACTACGTGTCTCATCGTAAAGTGCGGCAGATATACGCTTGACTCCTCCGCGGCGAGTAAGACGGCGAATAGAGGGCTTTGTGATCCCTTCAATATTGTCGCGGGCGATTTTGAGGTGACGTCGGGCACCCGGTTTCCCGAGACCTTTGCCACTTCTCCCATGCCCCTTGTAGGCAAGCCCTTTAGATAAAGTTTGTTGACCATCATGCCCTTCAATGTTCAACTGGCCAGACTTAGCTATTGGAGTATGAAACATCAGTACGACTCGTAGGAAGTCAAATAATGCAGGAGATCTGACCAGAGTGCGACAGCGTAGAAGGTATGTTGCTGACGAAGCTAGAAGATGGATCTCCAAGGACAGAACAGGTAGATTTCGTCACGGTTGGGAAGGTCAGAGTCAACTTACTCAGCGATGCAAATCTAGCCATCTTGCCAAGGAGACTTGAATTTCTACCAAGGGGTAAAGTTTTGGAGATGTGTACAGAGTGCTGGTCAGCAAAGCGACAACTAGCTGTGAAAGTCTGAACAGCGTGGAGAATGGGGGAATATGATAGGAGTCCTGAAGGACCGAGGTTAGCAGCACGAGAGTACAAAATATAGGACGGATGAGGGAGCCCATGACCATAAAATTGTATATCAAGTAAGCGAAGTCCTGCCCGTTTGGAGAAGATCGTGAACATCTCGCTGCTTACGCTCATGTTTTTACTCAGTGAGGTCTCTCTGTAGAGGCAGCCGTGTAATACTGCCGGAATGTTCCGAAGATTGATCAGGTCATCAAGAGGCATCTCTGAACAAGACGACCGAAGGCATCATGTCTTTCCTCTGGAATAAGATCATTCCAGTCCATCAAAAACTTTCCAGACCAGAATTTTGACGACAGATGAGACGTAACGAGCCCTACAACTTGCGAACCTTGAATTTGGTCCACTCTTAGTCAACTCGCACTTCGTAACTCGCTTTAACATGTATAGTCTTCTACGTAGCTGGGTATCTTACATCCTAAATTCCAGGGCTATTGATTGTACGGGGCGGATCAAGCGGAGCGGTATATGTGTGTTCTGTACCAAGTTTTTCGAAGAGCTGACAGTGAAGCTGTCATGGCAACGAGGTCAACGACGATAATGATAAGGATGAGTGTGAATGGAAGTCCGGATGCCAGCAAGCAATCGCTCCATTAGAGGATGGATCCCGAGGCTACCAGCGAGAAGCTGCGGAGATCCCGATGGCCACCAGGTGAGTGAATTGTCCTGGGGAAAGGTGTGGATGATGAGGGGTCTAGGTGCTGAGCTGGAAAGGAGTCATTGACCGAAAAGTACTGTGAGGCAGGCGGTGACGGTCATGAAAGTAGCGTGCTATTTGTACTTTGAGTAGCTTCGGTAAATTTACCAATGGCAAATTATAGTGTGTGATATCTTGTACAGGCTTAGAGACTCGACTGGGTCCTAAGTCTGCACTGTCGGCACAAGAATGGTAGAGGCGGTTTACTCATCAAGCGCGCGCGTGCGTGGTAAGAATATGCTCGAGAGATTCTGTTCGGTGAACCAGATGAGGTGTACCATCAGCCGAGAAAGCATCACTTGCATTCTCCAGAGCAACATATTCAGCTCTGCGTAGCCATAGGAAGGGTATAAGGCGTAGACGTGACTCTCGGGGTTCTATGTTTCTAGATGGTCCCACCAGCCCAGAGAATGGGTTGGAGGAGTTTGGTCGACATGAACAATGCATTGCTTTTGAGTGAACAGGCGTAGCATCCGCTAAGCGACGCGAAGGAAGAATGAAAGTGGAAAACGTTGATAATTGTACGCGCGAGCCCGACGCACAGCGGCACAATTACCGGCTGATCTTTTCCCGCAACGAGCTGATTGAGTTGTTGTTTCCAGCCTGTACAGCGTATACGACTGATGGTTAAGGAATCGTGCTGACGCCGCACAATAGACCGCTCTCCGTCTCGATATTCCGTTCATTCCCTGTTTCCCTTCGATTATTTTCTTGCCTTAGCAGATGAGCGTGTCAGATGATCAAGAACAAACTACAACGTGTCGTGAGATCCAAATCGCTTGAACGATCTCATGCTGTCCTTTCGTTAAGCAGATATTCGCTCAACAATAGGCTCCAATAGAACAACTCTCGATCGTCTTAAATCTCTACTTGTCTCTGTAGATATGGCTGGCAATTTTAGTCGTCGTCTTCGTTTGTTCAAGTTCACACCGGTCGCCCACTTGCCAACGATGAGCTCCGATAACCCACATGATTGACATCAAAAAGCTTCTCTGACTCTCGCTAATTGCCATGGAGTTGACTCCCGCAATGGAATTTGGCATGATGGTCCGCCTTGTGCGAATTGCAGTGGATTTTTCCAGCCTCTGAGGTAGTGATGATGCTTTTATCCAGCCGGAGGTAGGAGAAAAAACTATTACGACGGACCAGATATCACTAAACAAGAGCCATTTATCATGTTGCGGTAGACATGGTTTTAAGCGCATCACACTGTGCGTCTTCCATAAGTTGAAAAGTTGATCGCGTAGATGTTCAACGACTTCCTACCTTGAGATCGGTTTCATCTGCACAGCTCCGATTTACGGATTTATAAAATCAGGTTGCAATATAGCACTTGCAGTTTGGAAGACACATACTACAAGCATACAGGAATTGAATGATACACAAAGAAATCTGCTAATCTTGATGTAACTATCAGCCATAAGAAGTTGGTCTTCTATCGAAGCCATCGTTCTGATACAATGCGAACAGCTTGACCATAAAGCACTGTTTGCGGATCGAATCTATATTGTTGAAAAGGATATTCGCACTGTTGGGTCTACTCGTTCTCGTGTCTTCAACCTCTCTCAGAAGGTCCGATTTCAATCAAACAGACTGTGAAGCTGCCACCCATGGTTGCGCAACCTGAAAGTTGTCTATAGCCGGGTGTGCATAAGAGGGTGTATGATTTCTAACTCAAATATACTGTTCATAGGTTCGAGACTATCGCCACAACCCTGTGAAACATGTTGAACAACGATTTGAAGCAGGTCGAACTTGAGCTTGTTGATGTGGTTCCTCGACTTCTCTTTGATCAGCCCATAAGACGTCCATTACGCATTCCAGTACATGGGTTGAAGGTTGACGACCTCTGCTTCAATCTCCTGCCTCTGGAGCGATCTTTCAGTTTCATAAATTGTGTTAATTATCCGTGTGTATCTGGATGTTGATCCAACACCGCTTTCCAACATCGCAGTGGAGATGTAGTGCCCAACAATTGACAGATCTTCGAAATTTGACACGAAAGATTTTCCAGGCGCCGCATGGAAGTACTGAGTGCTGTGCAATCCGGATTCTAAGACTTGATTGAGTGGATAGTTCAAATAAGACACGAGATCTCAGTAGGCTTTGATAGCTTGTTGTCTAGCCTGTTCAGCCGTCGTGAACAGTGAGAGAAGCTGCTTATCTGGCGATTTGGCGTCACGCATCTCTGGTTTGAATCAATTGTATGGATCCTTCGGGACAATGTCTGTGTAGTGGTTCGCAGAGGGCACCTAGAGTGTTATTGCTCGTTCTTGTGCACGAGTGTAGTTGTCTGATGTCAGCCAAATGTTTCTGGATTTATCTGCCGAATAAATCCTTCGCAATGTCATAAGCCGGAGGAGAAGAATGGTCGAAAAAGTTATCCTGGATATAGCCGATCGTAGCACCGATGATACTCAAGTTCTCTCCCAGCACACGAGCCGGATCCTGGTGGGCAGTCTGACTGAGCACTGCATCGTCAGCATCTGAACCATAATCAGACACGCAGCTCGAATTTGCTTCTTCTTCGATAGGACTCATGATATTGAGTTCCAGAGAGCGATATTGTATAAAAGCTTGAAGTGCTTGGAGATCTGGATATTTATGTTTTGTGATGAGTATCAAACTTTACACACAGATCTCGGCCATCTTCAAAGAGTATGTAAGTACATGAGTGTAACTCTTCCAACGTGGAGTTGACTCTGGCTTACAAAGTCATCTGCGCATGTTGTGGTCATACGACATAATGTCGTACAGATACTTTGGGGGGCTTGTGGCTATTGCATATATGAAGACGCTTCCTTTCATAAGCTTCCGATGCGAGTCCGTATTGTTCATCAGCGACGTGTACGCGTAGATACCCATCTTCGTCAAAGGACCCGTCCGATCTCGTGATCTCAAACCCCTACGGTTCGTCATGAGAGCACCGTATCTCGCGTGATATTATATACAAGACTTTCGTATGTCATAAACGCCCCGTCAGTATTTGCCAACTCTGCTCTATCCGATCGGCAATCGGTATATGGGATGTTTCATATGCTGACCATATTCGATTGAAATCTCTAAGAAAGCGAGAAATCATTGACTCCTGCGTTTCTACCAGCAGTGATGGTATTGATGATCTACTGATGGTACGGAGCACGTTTGTGGTAGCTAGTCATGCCTATTTATAATTCTATAGCACGAAAGAGTCAAAAGAATCCGCCGATACAAATAAAATTTGAGCACAGAGACGCACAGTCGATGGCTAAACATCATCTTTCAACTGGAATTCTCCTTCTCTGTCACCACATCTCAGATCTTGCTTTGTAAGGCGGAAGTAGTCGTCCGAGGAAGACTACTATGTACGTCAAGCTGAGTTGAACGATTCCTTTTTCGATCTATACGCCCTCAATGCACAGATCTTATGGACAGCTCAAGAACTCTCTCGAAAGATCTCGAATGTATATAGTGTGTACGAGACTCGTGCGTGCTAGAAAGAGTCACTTGTCTGATCCTGAGAGGTGTAGGAGGCAATGGCTTCTCTAGATCTGGAGCCGAACGTAGCGGAGATTTTTTCAAATGCAGAAGATATATCTCAGCCTGAGTGCCCGAGCAGATATGACAGGACATCGTAATAGGGTAAGGAATACTGCAGAAACTGCTCCAAAAGGAGCAGATATTGACCTGCCTTATCAAGTTCCACTCTTGAGTTATCGTGAATCCAGAGTATGACAATCTTCACTCATGGGCTCGAGCAGTACGAACACGATGTTAGATGGCTGGAGGGTATGATGATATTCACAGAAGAAATTCTTGTAGGTCTAGTAAGCCGAAGTGAAAACAACCACCTCCATGGGTTGGTTGGAGGTACAAATACTACTAAGATTTCAGAATGGAGACAAGTTCTGTGCCATAAGATTTTATGGTGATACGATGGAGACAGGAATACCGTGACTATGAGTAACATACAAGTAATCCACAATGCGACAAGCGGCAGCATGCGGTAATGTTCATCTGCTAGGATTCTCTCAGTGCTGACCTGAGCCTAATTCGACTATAGATCCTACGTACCCGACTTTGGGCGATGGATCTGACACCTATCTAAGCTTGTAACAGGTCTGACGATATGCTCGACTGCTGCGTCGTAGCGTTGGATGGGTGGTCCTTCGATACAAGGAAGCACGATTTTACGCGATCCCTGGAAAACCTGTTACTGCTCCTCGTGATCTCATGATCCAAATCCAATGATCATGCGGCCATTGATAGCGTTACCGTGACTAAAGCTATTGGCTGGATAGTATTGAGTGAGTGAGCAAACTTGTCATCATTTCTATAACGACTGCGTCTCGCATCATTGTCTGAGTTTCTCGTGGGCTGGCAAAATCCACCATCAGCACTAGAGTGATGTTGGGGTGCTCTAAATCTCTCGTGGATTATCACGGCTTGTGTGAGAAGATTGTGAAGATAGGAAGACGTGAACGACTATAAAGCACCCGCCTCGACGTTCACATCACTTCATGTGGAGTAGACATACTATGAAAATAACATTCGAGGACCACAACATACGGTCTGACCTGCAAACTACCAAAAACAACATCGCACGGCGTCCTGCCACCCCCTTCCCTTCTCCTTCTCTCGAAGGTCAATGCCGAGTACAGAGGTTTCTCGACAATCAAGAACTGAACCCAGATAACCAGAAACAAGATAAAGCTGAGTCAACGGAACATGCAAAATTAACGCGCAGCGAAAAATCTGATGTTCGAAAAAGCAGGACGAACGCGGAATCCCCACTACAAATTTAGATTAACTCCATATTATACAGTGCCGAAGTCACCTCGCAAAGGGCGAGTCAAGAAGAGATTGCGATATCTTCAGTTGCGATCGAAGATGGATCATCGCTAGGTCAAATTGTTTCCTGAGATCATTATCTGATCAATAAGACTGTCGAACAATGCTTAAATTGCTTCAAACCTCAAGCGCAAGTCTAGCCAGTATGCTATATATTGCTCAGTTTCCTTCAAACACGTTTTGACCATAACTCTATTAGACCTTCGGATTGGTCAATGTCCAATCCAACTACTGTAGCTGAATGTCCTGCTCGGGTGCCAGATCAAGGACAGAGGCAATCGTTAGAGGATGTTTCTCAAGGCTAATGCTTTGCTGGTCGACTCCGGATACGCGGCCATGATTCCTCATGGTGAGTGTACACAGTCAGCAGAGGTCTGGTTTTGTCAACTTCTGGTTCATACGCCGGGGAAGATCCGTAGACTCAAGCACTATATAATACGTTACAGTAGAAGCAAATTACAGTCTGCGCTTTGTGGTGCGTGGCTTCCGCTGCGTCGAGACGCTAACCCCGAATAGGAAGCAACTTCGGTGCCCTAATCCATGACAGCGGTGGAAACTCGCCTATGTCTCATGTCGTGAGACAGTCTGTATCGATCACAGCCGCATATGTGCTCAATAATTCAGACGCAAGACTTGGTCCGATGCGTATTAAAAATTACACAGAGGCCCAATTTTACCAGTCAGGGATATAGGTGCAATCGCACGTTCTAGACTCATGAAGGCGGGATACGATCAACACCATCCACGAGCATGTCGAAATCAAATGTCTTTGAGAACTTGAATGAATCAGAAGACCCAGTGCCGGCCTGCTACATGAGAACGCTACTCTGTCTCCACCGACAAGAATCATGTGACGAGACGTCGATAAGATGGACAAATTACGAGCACAGAAACCCGACCCTCTGGCAAGCTGGATGCGAGTTATAGGTTGCCAATCCAGGAGATACCAATGCGGCCTCTAGAAGCTGGTGCATCCGCTGGAACAAGGCAAACCCTCTCTTGTCCTACCAGATGTACTCCGCGGTATGGTTGCCCCGGAAGCTCCTATCTGGCGATCCTTCAGTCATCATCGCCCACGACATGGGTCTTGGGAAGACTGCTGTGGCCATCGCGACTATGTGGGTCTCGATGCTCCTTATCAAAGACCAAGACCTTCCCATTGACGACTACAAGTTTGTCAACGGTCCTTACTTGAATTCAACGGTGAATGAACAAGCGCGATTTATCGCATGATACCATCCCCAGTGAGTTGGCCAAGGCTGGTACGAGTGACATAGCCATCCTGAGTACTTTGGGTGCAGATACTGAGATGGTTGATCTGCCTGCGGTGATTAATTAAGAAAATAGCAAGATAGCAAAATAGCAAGATATCAGCGCGCGCTACCGATGAAATCAGCGCTGAATCTATTGATAAGCCACTATATTGAGACATCGAAGTGCGTGAAAATTATGTCTGTACATTGCCAGGTGGTACGGGAACTTTGCCACGATAAAGCGAGAAAGGTGTGAAATCGGTAAGGGCTGCGAGATTCAAATGGGTGACTGAGCTAGGAGGGGTGGGCGACGAGGAAAGTCGCGGAAGTGATGGGGATCGAAGGGGACATCTGGCAGGAGATCAGAGACCCCAGATCACCCTTGCAATACATTTTTCCTATCGTGCGCTTATTGATGGAGTGACGTATAACACTTGAGGTAGTGAGCTATGAGGACATAGTGAGACCTTTGTACTACTTCTTCTAGCGCTGAATTTTTCGTTGCAGTCGTAGTCACTTGGTCGGTTTGCATTGACATGGTTCATTTGCAAAGGAAATGATGCTAGAGAGAATCATCCAGGAGATGATTGTCGTGATGGTCGAAGCTCACTATTCAGCTTCTTCGTCGTCCTCCCGGCGTTTCAGGTGAGTCTCTACAACTTCAAGATGGAGCCTTCAAGGCACACGCTTCGAGGCGCTCGCCGAGATTCGGTCAACGTTACCTCTATTTGGTCTTGATCAGAAGCGGAAAGAGCGACCTAGTTGACGTAGCGGATGGTGCGTAGTCAGATCGTGATGTGAGACACTATACAAGGACAAAGAACATGACAATTTATACTCGTGATTATTCCATCCAAAGAATCATCGCTTTCTCATACATCTTCTCGGCCACGTCAACGCGGTCGAGCGTAGGCTGACGGAGCCCTACCGCGTGATCTGGGCTAGCCAAGCCGGTGACACTACCACAACACTACATAGAGCGATCGAGCAAGGGAGAGAAGGATAACGATCAACAGCGGACGACTAATGAATGAATAGGGGACAAGTTTGATAAACGAAGGAGAAGAGATGTAGGAATGGAGACGCGAGAGAATCGAACATCGCTGGGATGACATGGACCCTAAGAACACTTGGCCTAGTCGTCTGTGCATGTGTTCGGCGCGAGTCGAGTTCTTACTTCTCTCCTGTTTCTCTATATTCACAAATCATCATGGCTCTCTTCCTTCTCTACTTCTTCCTTATTGGCGACATTGGGACAAAGTCGTGCATCCACCCACACCGTTTAGCATTCCTTCTTCGTTGCCTGGTTAAACGTGATAAAACACCGTCAGGATTCATCGTTGGTACAGACCACATAGAAGCCTTTGTCCAAGTCAGCAGTGATCAAGCCTAGGCAGAGGGAAGAGAGACCTCATGCCGCTGGGGCCAAAGCTGTCGGGCTGTAGCGCTCTGCAAAGCAATTGCACCCGGTCGAATTCATATCGCTGGTCTCGAGCCAAGCTCCATTTGAGACGATGTGCTGCAGAAGAGTGAAATGTACATGTCTGCGACGTATGGTTTGGTCTGCTCTCATCAATCCATATGGCGCGAAGCCGACGGGTCACGGCTATGTTCTGCCTTCGTGGACACCCTCCTCCGAAAACCGGACCCGATATCTCTAGAGATTTCGTAATTCCATTGGTATAGTGTTGATCCAATTCTGATAATTGGTCTTGCTCCACATCGTCCTGGGTTCTTGCACATCACACATATCGCGATGAAGGTCGCGACGTGAATTCCGTGCACATCGAAGCAATTCTTCCATGCAACATGCGCTCATGAATGCAGAAGCCTCCTGGGCGTTGTTTTTTTGTCCACGAGATGACACTAGAAAGAAAGATAAAGCAGTTGTACTGGTTCATGATCGTCTTCATGAACTTCGAGGTTTGCCAACGATGATAAATCGATGGATGGTCCGTAGTACGCCTGTCTCAGCCATGTTTCATTCCGGCGTCTGGTGTATGCTATGGGATCACCGGCTGTTGGAGATCTTGAATGATGATGCAACACTACTCACCAAGGTTGTATCCACTATATTTGTTCTAGTCGTGGTCGGGTCCCTCTTGCTATCTTTGACCCTGAACATAAGCAAGACTGCCTCAAAATCGATCCACAGAACAAATGAGAAGGATATCGATTGCTACAACCTCCAAACTGCGTAGAAAGATCTCGAGCGAAATTTATATAGGTCCCATGAGTATCTTGATATCGTACCATTTTGCTGTTAGAGACCTCGCCGCCTGGATAATATCTTGAGCCAGCTGTACCTGACTTCTCAACGCGCAGGTAATCGGCAAGATCTTACGGACTGTGTTTTTGTAGCCCCTTGGATGATCGGCTATGCACACGCAAGCTGTTCGTAGACATGGAACGATCAAACCCAACTATTCGAGAGGCACAAAAGGTCAAGGAGAGCAACACGATGTTGGTCTAGCGAAAACTCGACACCGTGTGAAGATTCGAATCGCTACCAGACCTTGATCATTGCCCGTGTCGAAACTCTTCTGGATACTCTACGAGCCATCGCAGATGATCGTCACAATCTCTATATAATAGTCAACATGATTACGGAGAGGCTGAAGACTGGCCGCTGGAGACTTCGGTTCTCAGCTCGCACATCTACAGCCACGACCCGATGATTGTTGAGCCATGTGATAAAGACAAGATAAACCCAAAAATAGACGCACATTGTTCAAATACCCAATCTAGACTTGAGCATTAACTTACAAGATTGTTGCTCACCATTGTTATCGGTTGATGTCCATCCATATGATCTCACAACTTGACTCACGTACTTCAGCAGGTCTGGCACGACTCTAGACAGGCATAGTACTACACCCCTCCTCCCTCCTGTCGGATCGGAATTTTACAAGGGAGGAGCTTGCTATGTCCGCTATACTTCAAATCTCCTATAGTCGACACTTGTCTTAAACATACCTGATCCAATGACGACTGGTTCGTCGCTGATGATATGGGCGAAGACCATCGTTCACAGTATCTTACCAATGACACAGTGCGTGCGGCCATGAGCAGATGCAAGAAGTACAGACACCACGCCAGGTCCGTGACGTCCTCACCGCACATCAAGGTAGTGATCAGCAAAGTTCAGTTCCCATCATGGCCTCACCGGACGTACTAGATTATGACTTGAGTCGAAAACATGCCAAAAAAAATTCACGTCAGCGTGTTTCAGCAAGGTGTAGTAGGTACCAGTGAACATGACAGGGTACTGAGTATCTCTGGATCACGATCACGCTGAATGATCGCGTCAAATCCCCCCGACACCAAAGACCAGCCTCTGTAATATAACGCCAGCGCTCCAAGCATAGATGAGTCTCATATGCGGCTGAGATTGCCGCGCGCTGACCACGGGTGATACGAGCACGGAGATGACAAGTCACGGCAGGGGCGACCAGTTCGGCGTGAGGGCTGCGCAGATCCTCTAAAGTGTTTGAGCGACTTTTAGCATGCGGCTCCGTGCTGCTCCAACACGTGGCAAACCGGCGCATGAACCACTGCTCCCTTGACTTCACGCCATGCCTCAGATGTAGCGTCTTCAATTCCATGTACTTCCATACTCTCCCTAGACATCACGAGGAGGGCAAAGATAGGCAGTGATCGATCTTTAATTTACGCATTCTTCACCTAATAGTGAATGATGTCTGAGGCCCCCGATCCTGACCATGATATACAGGTCTCCAATGATCAATCGAGACCGCGGTATTTGGCCTGGATTTTTGTGGAAGTTGCATCGCTCGAGATGGAAATCTCGTGTTCTCCGGGGATGTGTGAGGCGCGCGACGACAAGATTCTCAGGACTTCTTTCAGCGGCTGCTGGGCGAGTTCGTCGGCCTGGATTTCTTGACTCGTCTCCTGATTTGTGTACTCACTCCAGGAACTCTCAACCACAAATCTGACACTAATGTCTACCGAGCCAGGCTTGATCTCGAAGCTCGAAGTGGGCGGATCGCGCCTACCGAACTCTTGCGGTCGCCAAAAGGTGTCGCAAACACATTTGACTAGGTCCTCAGCGGTCCCCGTACTCGCTGGCGACGCGGTCCTTGTACTTCCTGGTTGCATCAGCTGGAGCTGCTGAGGGCTGCCAGATAACCCCGCCGAGTCACTCGAAGCTTGAGCCTGAGCTTGACCTCGATCTTGTATTTGGCTGTACATATCTAGCATCGTTGGGGAGGATAGGCTGGGCTGTATCCCAAAGTCTGTGCCATGGACTGGACCTGCCACGCCGTCCTGCATGCTTGCTTGCCAAGGATATAGAGGCGGCTGGTATAGCTGGTTGATGAGGGTCTCCTGTAAGGTTGGCG
>SWBL01000452.1:0-32376 GCA_024195585.1 Aureobasidium sp. EXF-3400
CTCCCTATTACCTCTTTGTCTCCTTGTCTACGTCTCGTCATATAGCCTAGACCCGTATCCACGTACTGTTATCTATTCCCGACTTCGCCCCTTGACACGTACTATATCTTCTAATACTTATATAGTTAATTACTCTAGCTCTAAGATATAGCGTAGTAGAAATATCTAGGTAATCTAACCCTTTTAGGAAGCTACGGCAAAGTCTTAGCATTTTTGCACGCGCTCCTAATCTAGTATCTACGCCTTAACTCTTTAACTTAACTACTAACTCTCTTACTTACTACCTCTCTACTTATTCTACTGCTTTAAAGCTATCTAAAGGCTTTAGAGTACGCGTCTACTACTAGGTAAGCACTAAAATCCTTAAAACTAACTTATTCGCTATATCTATGCCCTTAGCCCGTCTAAGAGCGTGTTATCTCGCGGCGGCATGCGTATAACACGCTCTTTTGGCACTCGTCTTATTACAAATTCATCTAGAACTAATATGTTTCAATCTAGTAGCATACAAAATCATCATGCGCGCGGACAAGCCGTCGCGTCTTGTAGCGCGAAACATTGTTAGAAAGTCATTGGTACGTGTCTCCTTTACTACCTTGACCATTGAACCCTTACACGTCCTTTCTACGCACTATTTTGGGCGTCTTCTACCTGGCTTTCACTGTTCTTTGATCAAAGAAGGCAATGTCGCTGACCAAAGTGAATAGGTTGACGAGATATGCGCCCATCGCATCGACGAGATAGGTGTAAGTGACCCTGTCCTTCCTCCAACGCTTCCGACGTCTCACGTCTATTTAATATCCGACATTCAAGCAGCTGACCACATTTCACTCTTCAGACTGAGCAATACTTGATCAAGTGGAAGCATACAGTCCCCTCCGAAGCTGTACTTTCCTGGCACAATGTCGACGATCTGGCTTCAATCGCGGACTCGCTGCAAACGTATATCGAAAACTTCAAGACAAGGTATTCCTTTACTTCACTTCACACATCTCATGAGCCTTCCATTTACTTATCTGCTACAGTCTCAAATCAGGATATGGAAATGGTTCACTTAGGCCACCTCACGCCGGAGTCTCCTCTCTGAAGCGTAAGAGTCCACACGATGAGGACACCCCTTCAAGCCGGGCCTCATCACTCAGCACATCATCCACCTCATCGGTTACTCTGACCGGGAAAACGGAAGTCTACAATGGAGTCCTTCTTAAGAAGTCCGGAGACATATACCCACATCCTTTGACTACGGGTGTTGAACGCATCGATGCAACCACCGTTCCTACCCCAGAGATGCTCTCTGCAGCCAAGGCACACACAGTTGACGGTATCAGACAAGGCCGCAGATTCGTTCGCAGTCAGTTTAAGGAGAAGCTCGCACGTATTCCTGGTCCTCCGGTTACACTCGTCAATGATGTCAACAAAGATACACCATCGCTTGCTTTTACCTACATACAAGATTATGTCCTCGGTGAAGGCGTGTCTCGAGATGACGCAGATGCCGTCAAAATGGGATGCAAGAGATGCCGCCCCGACATGGGAGGCAACCGTGGGTGTGAATACACCGCGAAGTGCGACTGTCTGGAATTCGCAGCCCCCGATCTTACACGTTGCAAGGATGATGACCAGAGAGAGCAATACGCAGCATGGGAAAGAGGCGAGGCAGACTCTGAGGGTCTGCCCAAGCGATTCCCTTACAGGATTGACCCCATCAATAAGATGTTTGTGCTGGATCCTTTCTATCTGGAAAGCCGTCATCCCATCTACGAGTGCAATGAGTTATGCAACTGCGGCAAGAACTGCAAGAACCGATTGGTTCAGAAGGGCAGAAAGGTCCCACTGGAGATCTTCAGGACACCACAGCGAGATTTTGGTAAGTCGAATTTGTCCACATCCATGATTGTCACTGACGAGCAACGAAGGTTTGCGTTGTCCTGTTGACCTCAAACGTGGACAATATATTGATCGCTACCTCGGAGAGCTGATCACGGACCGTGAGACAACCATTCGTGAAGCAACCGGCACCTACGACAAAGCCTCATACTTGTTTTCTCTGGACAAGCACGCAGAAGATGACGAGCAACCAGGAGCGCTGCATAAAAGTGACTGTTATGTTGCTGACGGCGAAAAGATGGGTGGCCCGACTCGGTTCATCAATCACAGCTGTGAACCGAACTGCCGTTTGTTCACTGTGAGCTACAACCGCTTCGACCGAAGGATCTACGACTTGGCCTTCTTCGCGTTGGAGAACATTCCAGCTGGTGATGAGCTCACTTTCGACTACATGGATGTCGAGGAAACAGAGTCTGCTCCTGGTCAAGCCAACGACACCATGGACGAAGGCGGCGTGAAGTGTCTATGTGGTGCAAAGAATTGCAGGGGCAAATTGTGGATGTGAGTTTCCACGATCTGAGAGATTGCAAAAGCGTGATTGTTTTAACGCGCGAGTTTTCTCTGTTCTCTTTCTTGTTTTTGGGTTGCAAGCATCAGAGGACGACTTGAAAGCGAGATGTTGCTTTGGAATGAGCGTAGCACAGCATAGCAAAGATACCTTTTTCGGCCTCGAATATTTTTTGTGCAATACAACTTGCAACTTGACTCTCCACAGAGATGAAGCAATGGAACAAACCACAGAAGTCTTGAAGTCCTGGAAAACCGGAGCGAAGCCTTGACTGCTCAACGTCATGCTATCTCTCTTTATTCACCTTGTGAACTGTCGTGCAGTCTTGCAATTACACTACGGTGATGTTTACAGAGGTTGGGAGAGCAATAAGGCTAGAAGTCGGACTTTACGGCAGTAAAATGCCGAAGACAAAACCCAGTGACGCGATGCCTTGGCGCAAATTTCCAGCAGCTCGAACAATATCAACCCGTTATTCGCATAGCAGATACCAACCACAAAGAATACAAGCATAAACCGTCATGTCCAAGTACGGTGTATTGGCCATTGGTCCTGCTGGTGCTGGCAAAACGACCTTCTGCTCGGCGCTGATCGGCCATCTGAAGAACTCGCGTCGCTCGTGTTTCTACATCAACCTCGACCCCGCCGCCGAGGAGTTTGTCTATGAGCCCGATCTCGACATCAGAGAGCTCATCACGCTCGAAGATGTCATGGAAGAAATGGGCCTCGGTCCCAACGGTGGTCTGATCTACTGCTTCGAGTTCCTTCTGGAGAACATGGACTTCATCACCGACCCGCTGGAAGAGGTGGGTGAAGAGTACCTCATTATCATCGATATGCCTGGCCAGATTGAGTTGTATACCCATGTGCCCATTCTGCCTACTCTTGTCAAGTCCTTGACTAGAGGTTCTCTCAACGTCAATCTCTGCGCCGCCTACTTGCTGGAAGCCACCTTCGTCGTAGATCGCGCAAAGTTCTTTGCTGGAACTCTGAGTGCCATGAGTGCTATGCTCATGCTTGAGGTCCCTCACGTCAACATTCTCAGCAAGATGGACCTAGTCAAGGGCACTGTCGCGAAGAAAGATCTCAAGCGCTTTATTGACCCCGACGTCAGCCTGCTTGACGAAGACCCGACTACCGGTCTGTACTACGATGAAACCAACGATCCCGACGATGTTACCGACTCCCAAAGCGTCATGGCCGGCTCTTCATTCAACAAGCTGAATCGCGCTGTTGGTCAGCTCATTGACGACTTTGCCATGGTTTCATTCCTCAAGCTTGACGCCCAAGATGAAGACAGTGTCGGCTCCGTGCTTTCATACATCGACGATGCCATTCAATTCCACGAAGCCCAGGAACCAAAGGAACCACAAGATGAAGCACAAGACGAAGAGATGGCCGAGATGGGTTGAGACGAAAGCACTCTACACACACCATAATGAAACCACAAAGCGACGGATCAAGCATGTACAATGCTCCGCGTCCATAAACACAGGTCGGATATCTACAAGCTTGGCAGCCACCACATCCCCCGACCAGCGACGGATGGATACTGCCCCCCGACGAACCTCGGAGAAACACAAACTCCGCTATGGAGGACTCATGGTTCGGCACCGCTTCATAGTGGGTTTATACTCCGACACCTCTCCGGACCCCAGAGCCTTCAAAAACTCCTCACGCCAATTGGAGTTGAGGTCTCAAAGCTCCGGAGATGACAAGAACCAGAAGAAACGAGAAAAACGACATCAATCTCGTCTGCAGACGGAAGCATGGTTACCAAACGTCAGTGTGGCTTATAGACAGCGAATGTATACCTCCGATATCCCTTTCTCCCTTTTTATCTCTGTTCTTCTCCATAGTCTGCATATTGTGTCGACTGGAAATAAGTCTTGTCTGAGAAAAGAGTAGTGAGATACATGCCAAGCCGGGATGCGATCATGCTAGACAGCTCGACCGCGCTTTCTCCCTTTGACTCTTACCTTATCTATTCAACTCTGAGCAATCACCGATCTATGCAAACACATGGTATCTGATTCAAACACACGATATCTGATTGAACAGATCCGACATCTATAAACGAACTTGACCACAATACCTTCACTACGTGTTTATAGCACAGTGGCTGCGAAGTCTTGCATCTCAGCTATACCTCTGGCTTGACCATGAGAACAAGAGTAGGGCGTACCTTCCATCAGCATGTCGATTCGCCATCCAAGGTCGTCATGCGGATTCATCTGGCGTTTTTCGTCGACGACTACTCGAGTCTCGCCTTCAAAGATAAGGAGAGCGTGCGGGGTTTCATTCAGCTGCGTGATGCTGTATTTGATGTACCTGGTCCTTGTAAGTATCGTGTGTTGTCAGACTGCCACATGGCCAAGGAAGTTTGATCCAAAGCTCTCTTAAGCTTCCAGCACTCTTTCCTTTGTTCGTTTTACCATACCACAACATCCTCTGTCACACCTAATATTCTGCCAGCCGCGAAGCATTATGGCTCCGAACGATAGTATCGTCGTAGAGGCAACGACGCTTCCGCAGGATGAGCAGCTATCCGATAACTCGCGAAGATCGTGGAGCCGTAGAAGGTAAGACGAATGGCTGGAATGCTAGCGACGATAAATGTGTTGATATGATCAGCTATACTGGAACCCTGGCCTTCAACATTTGCGCCTTCATATTGCCTGCTCTCTACGGAACACTCAGCAAACTTTGGGTTGCCAACATCGACTCGTCCATGGTCGTGACTACCAACGTCTACACCTATATCGGAGTGGTCGCTGAAGTCCTGAATGAGGGCCTCCCACGAGCATCCTGGTTGATCATCGGAGACAGAGCAAATAGATCCGTCTCCGCAAGATACAGTCTCTCGTTCACATTGATCATTTTCCAGAGCATCCTCGGACTGATCATGTCAATCGCATTCGTGGGCGCAGCTAAACAATTCGCGAGCGGCTTTGTCCCTGTCGAGGTTCGTGCAGCTTCTCTGACATACATTCGGATTTCGGCGTTCTCAGCTCTGTCGTCAGCCATAGAGACAGCTGTTTCTACCAGTACCAGAGCTCTCGACAGACCGGATGTACCTTTGATCATCTCGACAGTCAAGTTCTTGGTCAGCATCGTTCTTGATCTCTTGATCATCTCCAAGGTCCATGTTGGCAACTTCACACCTACGGTTAACATGCAAGCTACCACTCAGTTGGCATGTAACATGGCTTCTGCCCTATTTGGCCTTGGATAATTCTGCTTCGTCACTTTCAGGATAGACAAGCAACGAGCTGTGGCATATCACGATCTGCCAGTGCGACCTAGTCTGGCATGCTTGAAGACATTGGCAAGACCTGGTGTTTTGACCTTTGCTGAGTCTGCTATTCGGAATTCTCTGTATCTGTGGCTGGTCAATGGCATCGTGGCAATGGGACAAGACTATGCGACTGCATGGGGCGTGTTCTCCTCCATACGTTGGGGGCTTATCATGGTGCCGGTAAGTCAAACATCCGAAGCCGTGGTCTTCTTGTCATCTGATCTCGTACAACCATACTAACCATACCTCCAACTAGGTCCAAGCGCTCGAAGCCACCACACTGACATTCATCGGTCATGCCTGGGGAGAGTGGAGAAAAGAGGTCGATGGTGAAGGAAAGCCCAGAGCAACATGACGGCAATTACACCACATAATCAAACCAGCTTTACGGTCCTGCGTCATTGCACTGGCCGTCGAGGTACCTCTCTGCATATTCATGTCTGAGTACGGTGCCCGCCGCTTCGCCTTCTACCTGTCCGAGTCCCACACCGTCTCCGAGATCACCGCAAAGATGTGGAGGACCATTGATTGGTGCTACATCTTCTATGCTCTGTCTACACAATTGGCGGCAATCCTACTCGCCACTCGACCTCGGTGGTACCTCTATCAAAGTCTGATCTCGAACCTCTTGTGGGTTCTGCCATGGGCGATAGTGGTGAGTAAGGCGAACATTACACCTGATGATGCTTGAACGTATCATTCTGTTGTCTTTGGCGGATCTCTTGTTTTTAGCTTCGCTGATGTTTTGGCTGTTGACTTGGTGTGGGCTTGGGCGCTACTGAGGGGCAAGATGCGATTGTCAAAGATTTACTGAGGTGGAGGGGGTCCGCCCTGTGCTGTTTCACATCAAGAGATTGGTCTAGAGAGAGCTGGTACAAATCTCCGCTCTTGGTAGATCCTGGTCCCTCTCTTGAAAGTTATCGTGTAGTTCTGCAGCTATAGCGAAATCGTCATCAGCAAGAACGAAGGCTATGTCATTTATATGCTTCCTGAAACTTACGCTTCATCTTTTTCTCGATCAGATCAATACGAAGGTCACCAGCAAAGCGCGAACGTATGATGGTAAAGCCTAGACAGGCGTGAACATTGATAAAACTGCCTTATGAAAAGAAGTGTGCCGAAAGGACCAAAGATATAGAAGAAGATAACATAGAAGTCAGAAGATCCATCGTTCCACCATCGGTATATCTCTATCTGGTATGTCTAGACGTAGACGTACTCGACAGCGCAGCTACCAGCATAAGTTGAAGTAGGAGCAGGCTGAGCAGCAGCAGTCGAAGTGGGAACGGGCTTGACGCTAGTCTGCATGGTAGTAGGAACAGCACTGGCAGAGCTCTTGACAGAGGTAGCAGACGAAGCCACAGCCTTTGAGGAAGTAGTCTTCACAGCAGCAACCGAGGAAGTAGTAACGGGAGCCTTGGAAACAACAGCCGAAGAAGAGCTCTTAGCAGGAGCCGCACCACCAGCACCACTGCCCACCGAAGTAGTAAGCTCGCCATCCTCAATATAAACACTGCTGAAGAACCAATCTTCCTTTGTCTTCGAAAACTTGAGCACACCAACATGCCAATCAGCTCCATTGGAGCTCACAGAAGCCTTCAAAGGTCCAGCCTTAGAAACCAACTTATCGCCACCAGTAGAGTGGAAGAACTCTACAGTGCTGGCGTCAAAGTCAATTCCATAAGCTACATTGTGCCACTCATTGGCAGAGAAATCCATATCAAAGGCGGACTTGCCATCGGTCATCCATTGCAGTTTTCCATTGCTGCCGTCAACGCCATACTTCAGTTCTGTAAAGTGGGATTCGAAAAAGGCGACTTGGTGCTCAGCGGTTGTGTCAGGAGCATTTTCAGTTCCGCGCTTGAGACTGAAGTGGTAGTATTTCTTGCCCTTGTTGATGGCGGCTTTGGTGGAGGGGATCAATTCGGTACGCATCATGCTTTGTCCGTTCCAGGAGGAAGTGCCATCGACGGTGATGCGGGCGCCCTCTGATGAGGTGTCGGCGGGGTTGGCATAGTCGGGGCTGATGTTGATGTAGTCGGTGGTTGCGCCGGAGCCGTGGATGTAGTATTGGTAAGCGCCGACCTGGTTTTCCCAGGACCATTTGCCGATATCTGCCGCGGAGGTTGAGGTGAAGCGGCCGTCCCAGATGATTTCGGCCATGCTGGAGCCTGCCAGCAGGGCGGTGGTGAGAGCGATGGAGTTGAAGTACATTTTGACGTTTGAGAAATGAGTGGCAGTACGAGGTCAACTCGTGAGAGGTCGAAAAGAATGGAAAGGGTAGAACGGAAATACGATGAGTAGGACTGATTCAGAGGAAGGAAGGAGCAGAAACCCGCAGAGGGAAGAGCACAAGCTTATATCATTCGGCGAAACAACTTACACTGCTTATAGTTCAATCTATTCGCCGGCTAGACTGTGGCTCTGGTCGAACGATGGGATTTTACATTCTGAGTATTCCTTGCAGTACGAGATGAAAGGGTTTGACAGCAGTCGGTTAGCGATGTCGATAGAAACTCTTGATGTGCCCCGCAGTGGTTTCGTCTCAGATTGATTGCACCTACACAACGATGAGGAGAATCTGGACCAAGAGTCATTAGCCAGTCCCGTGTATTTCAATACGATATCATCAGAGTAATGAGCATGAGTTCTTGAAGAGACTAGCAACTCAAGATAGTCTCTGATTGAAGGGAAGACAGCAAAGAACCGGCATGAGGTTGTGGTTGTAGAAGTCTGCCAAGGCCGGAGACGCTGTATTCTGAAACGCAACAGCAGAGCCGAGCGGCGAGCAGACCAGGGAAAGACTCTATACTTTGCAAGCGAGATTCAAACATGATAAACGAACAGAAGAATGCACTTGGCGCTCTATTTAGGTTGATGGAAAGACTGACAGCCCAAGGGGTCGAGACATGAGGTAGATGAATAACCGAGTGATGGCGAAACTTCGGTCAACAAGCTACATACCAACTTCGACTCTACCGGTGCAAGCCGATTACTTGATGGTGGTTAGGAAGGAGGCGGGGAAGGCGAGGAGGAGTATGATACCGCGTAGAATTTCAGATGCGTTTGCATGCAATCAGGCAACAACGTGTCTTTGTCACACCGGTGTGCAGCAATCCTTCGCACATCCGCTCCTCAAAAAAGTCTCCGAGTTATGTCTCCGAAAACTCCTTGACAAGTCACCACCACTCGGAGACTGTTGGAATAGGCCTTGACGACTGGATATTTCCACAGCTATAAGTATCTAGAAGTTTGCTCTTGCCATCTCATTATCTCCACACCATCTCCTCACACTCTGCTTCTTTCCAAAAGTCAATTCGCCAACACCCAAAATGTCTCCTTCCTCCACCAACCACCCAAATTTCAAAGTCAGTGCTGCAGACTGGAATAAAACGTCAACAAACTACGCTCAAAATGTTTCCAAAGCGCCTATGTCCATTCCTATCGCTCGCCTTATTGAACTCCTGAATACACATCTTCCCTTCTCCTCCGCAACAACCATCCTCGATATCGGCTGTGGCCCCGGCAATGGCACTTCGGCAATAATTTCCTCTTATCACTCTACTCTCCCTCCCCAAGCTCAGATCCTCGCTACAGACTTCAGCAGTGGGATGGTTGATGTCGTAATCCGCACTCGCCTCTCCAAACTCGACGAACTGCAAGAGGGAAGCACAGAAAGGGAAGCTTGGGAAAAAGTGCAGCCAATGGTGTTAGACGCCACGGATTTGAGTCCTTTGCCCGGCTCCTCAATCTCACACATCATTGCCAATTTCGTCTTCTTCATGACTGAGCAGCCAGAAAAAGCATTATCAGAGGCATTGAGAGCCCTTCAAAACCAGGGCGTTTGTGCCTGTTCCTCTTGGCACAGAGGACAATGGATGGAACTGCTAGATCTTGCTGCCCAACGCAGCTTCCCTGGTTTTGGCAAGCCAGTGCCAGAGATGCCTGTTATTGCTGCTGAGTGGAGAAGTGCTGAGGGTATGAGTGGGTTATTGAAGCAAGCAGGGTTTGGGGAAGTGCATACAGAGTATGTGGAAGCTCCGATTGTTACTGCTAGCCCAGAAGGGTTTGCGGGCTTCTTTTTGGGCAGTGGAAATCCGGCTGTTACTTGGATTACTGATGTGCTGGATGAGGAGGAAGTGAAAGAGGTAGAGAAGCAGTTTGCGCTGGTGATTAGGGAGATGTGTGAGAGAAATGAGGAAGGTGCTTATGTGCTTGCTGGTATTGCTGTCCTTGCTATCGGTCGCAAATAGTGGATCGTAATCGTTCTTTCTCTAATTCCATCCATTTCAATTTGCATAAATTATTATCAAAAGAGAATTGATTCGTACCGCCGATGCTAGACAATCTATCCACTCCAAAGGGTCATCAAGTCATCTATGACACGCCCATGTCCACACGGCATTCTCAAAGTCCATTCCACCACTGCGTCTTCTTTACCTCGAAAGTCTCCTCAACAGCACCGTCACCAGCAGCACTGCTATCCGCAACAATCACCTTGTATGTACCCTTCTCAGAGACCCAAGCATTTCTGCTTTCGTCCCAGAAGCTAGTTGCATATTTCAACGCAGCTTTGAGCTTAACTGTCTTTTCTTCGCCGGCCTCAAGGAACACCTTAGTAAAGGCTTTGAGCTCCTTTGTTGGGCGACGGATAGAGGGAGATAGTGGGGAGATGTAGAGTTGTGCTACTTGTGCTCCGGGAACTTTACCAGTGTTCTTGACTGTGAGTCTGGCAATGAGATCGCCTTCGTTGTCTGAAGGGACGTCGAGCTTCAAGTCTGAGAATTCAAAGGTGGAGTAGGATAATCCGTGGCCGAAGGGGAAAGCTACGGGGCGGCCGAGGGTATCGTAGTAGCGGTAGCCAACGTATACGTCTTCACCGTACAGCACTCTGCCAGCTTCAGAGCGGTAGTTGAGGAAAGCAGGGTTATCTTCGTTCTTGATGGGGAAAGACAGGGAAGTTTTGCCGCAGGGGTTGACATCGCCGAATACAACATCTGCAATTCCGTTGCCGGTCTCGTTGCCGCCGTACCATGCTTGGAGTACTGCGGGTACTTTGCTGAGCCAGGGCATTTCTACTGGTGTACCGCTTTGTAGTACGACCGCTGTGCGGGGGTTGGCTTCTGCAACGGCTGAGATGAGACGGTCCAGGTGACCTGGCAGCTTCATATCTGGTCTGTCGAAGCCTTCGCTCTCCCAGTCCATGTTCAGTCCTGCACAAATCAAAACTTGGTCGGCAGATTTGGCGAGTTCAGCTGCACGGCGGACTTCCTCATCGGCGTCGATCTTCCAGGCTCCTCCAATGCGGACGGCACCACCACCGAAGTCTACACTGCCGCTAGTCAATTTGCTAGTAGGTGCACTGGCGAACTCGAGGCGAACTTTGTAGGTCTGGTCTTTCTTCATGGAAACAGCGCAAATGTCTTCTTCGGTGCCCAAGCCGAAGAATGCAGAGCCCTGGCGTTGGTTTTCTGTAATGTCGAGCACGAGTTCATCATTGACAAAGACCTTTGCTGATCCGTACACACAGACGCCGAGTTCGTATTCACCATCGCGGTCGGCGGTAAAGTATGCCTCAATGTCAGCATACCAGAGTCCAGACTTTAGTTTCGGATTCTTGTAGTCCATGAACATCATCGACGTGGTTTCAAAGGGGCCCAGTACATCAACGCATTTGCGGTCCTTGTCCACGGGAGACTCGTTGTATGCTTTAAAGAGAACGCCATGCTCGCCATCTTTGTCAGCGGTGGTTCTCCATTCGGCTCCTAGACTGGGCAGTTCCTTGTGAGAGTATGCACCAATGCTGAAGTCGACGTTTTCCTCTCCGACCTTGGTGACGATTCCCTCGTAAGGAGTGATGGCGTAGTATGGACGCAGAGATGCCGAACCACCACCGCAGTATGTTGCAGCTTTTGCGTTAGGTCCGATGACCAGAATCTTCTTGTCTTTCTTTAACGGCAAGATATCGCCTTCATTCTTCATTAGCACGATTGACTCGGCGGCAAGTCTTCGTAGCAACTTTGACGTCTCAGGTGTGTCGTTGGTCGTCTCCTCGGCATTTTCCTTGACACCTGATGCAGCGCACTCGTTGACCAGCTCCAGAACCTGTCTCGCTCTCTCATCAATCACACCAGCGGGCATTTTATTAGCAGTCGACGCATGAACCAAAGCATCTCCCCTGTAGCGAGTAGGACCAGGCATCTCCAGATCCAGACCAGCGATCACCGATTTGGAGGTCGAATACACACCAAACCAATCACTCATCACCAAGCCCTTCCAACCCCATTCTCCCCTCAAGATATCCTTCAAGATCCTCGTGTTCTCACTAACATGCGTGCCGTTGATTTTGTTGTAAGCAGTCATGAAAGACTTGGGATAAGCATCTCTTACCGCCAATTGGAACGGCATGAGATAAATCTCTCTCAACGCACGTTCCGTGACAATAGAATCTACTCTATTGCGTTCATGTTCTTGATCGTTACCCACAAAATGCTTGATGGTGGCCACAACGCCATTCTCCTGCATTCCTTTGACCAGAGCTGCAGAACCTAGGCCAGCTAGAAATGGGTCTTCGCCGATGGATTCGAAACCGCGGCCACCCAGGGGAGAACGCTGCATGTTGATCGTGGGACCGAGAATTACATGTGCGCCTTTGGAGATGGCTTCTTTGCCCATCAAGCGACCGGCTTCTTCGAGGAGTTCAGTGTCGAAGGTTGCGCCCAGAGCTGTGCCGCAGGGAAAGCAGGCTGCTGGGGCGCCGTTGAAGAAGCGCGTGCCGCGGACACCATTGGGACCGTCGGAGAGTCGCAGAGAAGGAATGCCATGCTTGGGTATGGGTTGTGTGTGCCAGAAATCGATACCTGGGAAATCATGATTAGATGGATAGCTGATGCCGACAGCGACGAGGAAGATCTACCAGCTAGCAACGATATCTTTTCCCTTTCAGTCAGCTTCGAAAGCACATCCTCTACATCCATTGAAGCCATGATGGTTCTTATAAAAGCAACTTTGACAAACAACGAGAATACACGAATGTGATAAAGCAAATTTCGCGACACAAACGGGTAGGAACGACCTTCTTATACGTTGACGAATCCTACATCTCGATTGTTAAACTCTAGCACGTGTCATTATATCGGGTCTCAGACAGCCTGCAAACCAGCGGTGGCAGAAGAGGGAAAGCCATCGGTTTGGCTCCACACCTTCCCGCGGCAACAAGACACTCCTGCTTCAAGAAACCCTCAGAGCACGCGATTGGAAACGCAACCCAAGACCTTGACACGGTTATCAGGCGGAACTGCGGTCCTGCTTTCCGAAGCCGATGTTTTGCCAGCTGCTGCCATCGGCTTTCTTCCCGGCTAAAGTCAAATCGAACCCCTCTTCCTGGGCAAGTTTCCTGCCATCTTTTCCTTTTTGGCAAAGGAGATGGGTGCTCCGAATGCGAGATACGCGTCCTCACAAGCGAGGCGAGAGCGGAAGTATTCTAAACATTGATTGATGGCTTTGCTGGTGTCTTGATAGATAGGTAATTAGGGCTCATAGTAGCTACGTCCGGCAGCGATGGGATTGGCTTTTGACCTTGATGATTGATTACATCTGAGTATTCGTACTCGTACTCGTACAGGAGCACTCAATCTTCCATCGAACCACAGAACCTCAACTACGTTGCTCCCTCTGTCACCAGCCCACCTAAACAACAGTCAAAGTAGCATTAGCACGGAAATCAGCCGAGCTAGCACCCACAAACACCGTAAAGTTGCCAGGCTCAACCACATACGCCATACTCTTATTCCACAACCCAATATCCTTGATCTCCAAAGGAATCTTGACCTCCACCGTTTCTCCAGCTTTGACAAATACCTTCTCGAAACCCTTGAGTTGGATATTAGGCACGGCGACACTGGCAACTTGATCTTTGACGTAGAGTTGGACCACTTCAGCGCCATCATAGGTGCCATTGTTGGTAACGGAAACGGTAGCGGTGATGGAGTCGGTGGCAGAAACCCGCGAAGACGACAACAAGACATTGCCGTACTCGAAAGTGGTGTAAGAAAGCCCATAACCAAAGGGAAACCAAGGCACAGGTGTGTTGAGAATATAACTGGAGCCAAAGTAGAGGTTTCCATCTCCACCAACATAGCCAGGATAGGTAGGTCGTCCACTGTTCAGGAAATCGTAGTAGGCGGGTAGGGTACCCACGTCGTGGGGGAAGCTTACGGATAGCTTGCCTGAGGGGTTTACAGAGCCGAAGAGGATGTCTGCTAGAGCGTTGCCACCTTCTTCGCCAGGATAGAATTGTTGGACTAGACTGGCTGTGGTGTTGGATATCCAGTCTTCGGTGAGGGGTTTGCCGGAGGAGAAAACGACGACGGTGGGTTTGCCAGTGTCGATGACGGCTTTGACTAGAGCTCTTTGTGCGCCAACGAGGCCGAGATCGCTGATTACAGTCAGTATAGTGTCGAGCAGCTTGGTCAACAGCAACATACCTTTCATCGATGTGTTCGCCAGTAGTAGCATTCAGCCCTTGCCACAACTCCTGTTGGTCGCGACTCCAAGTACCCACAATGACAACAGCCACATCTGCCTTCATTGCAATCTCGACAGCCTCAGGGATACCAGACTCATCAGTAGACCATCTCTCGCAACCTTGAGCATAAGACACTGTAGCGTTAGCCGAAGGACCAACAGCATTCTGGATACCCTCCAGATACTGCACACCCCTATACTGAGACTTGTAAACCACATAATCGCCATAATTCATGAATCCAGAAGCCATAGGACCAATAACAGCAATCTTGTCAGTCTTGCTGAGCGGAAGTGTCTTGTTAGGATTCTGGAGTAGCACAATTGACTCGGCGTCGAGATCACGAGCAAGCTTCTTAGCAGCAGCGTTGTTGATGATGTTGCTCCATTGGTCCTTGGGGGCAGCAGGGTTAGGGTTTTCGAAGAGGCCCATTTGGAACTTTACTCTGAGGACTCTGGCGACGGCTTCGTTGACAACGCTGATGTCGATGGTGTTGTTGGCGACGAGAGCAGGGATGGAGCGGAAGTTGAAGGAGCCACCTCCCATCTGAATTTCTTGTCAGTATGAGTCCGTGAATCAGAAAACACAAGGCACTTACCTCGACATCGTTTCCAGCAGTCAGACATTGCTCAGTAACACATCCAAAGTCATTGACACCACAAGTCAAGAAATTCTTGAACAAGCGATCTGTAGCACCAGCATCACTGGACACGAAGTACTTGTAGCCTGCAACCAGATATCAGCAAGTCTGCATATAACATCCAGTTAGTCTTAACATACCCCATTCATTTCGCAAAATCTCGGTCAACATATGGTAATCAGCCACAGCCGGAATACCATCATAAGCATGGTAAGCCGACATAATAGCATAAGCCCCACCATCAATAATAGCTCTGTGGAAAGAAGGCAACCAAGTCGTTCTCAACTCCCTCTCACCACCATGAACAGGTGCAGTATTCAATCCACCTTCAGGTTCAGAGTAAGCAGCAAAATGCTTGACCATAGCCGAAACATTCTGTCCTTGACATCCAATGATATAGTTGTATGCCATTTCGCCAGCAAGGAAGCCATCTTCACCGTAGGTTTCTTCTACACGGCCGTAGCGTAATTCGCGTGCTAGGTCAGCTAAGGGGGCAAAAAGTTGGGTTACTCCCAGAGCTGCAGCTTCGATGGCAATTTGCTCGCCCATTTGACGTTGCAGGTCGCGGTTGAAAGAGCAGGCTTGAGCGATTGGCGAGTTGAAGATTGTAGCATTGCCGATTAGAAAGCCGTGGATACCTTCTGTTTGGACGATTGCAGGGATACCCAGACAAGTTTGATTGACAGCATAGTCTTGACCCTTTTTGATGCCTTCGGCAAGCCAGTCCCAGGAGATAGGGTAGCCGACGTAGAACATTCCACTGCGGTTTGCAAAGTTGAACTCCAAGCCTGTTTGGTTGTACTCTCCTGAAGTTGTGTTAAGCCAGTTTGAGATGTCGCCTGTGGGAGATAGTATCAGTAAATGATCTGAGAGGAGCGTTTGAGAACGATATACCCTGCATCAACTGCGCCATCTTCTCTTCCAATGTCATTAGAGACACGAGGTTTTCAACTCTAGCATCAACAGACTGTGAAGCATCTTTGTAGATGGCATTGGCCAACGAAGTGTTCGAATGTGCTTGAGCAAGACACAGTCCAGCCAATGCCAGACCGGTAGTATAAAGGCGAACCATGATTGCAAACCGTCAGATGGAAAGACACAACACAAAGTAGCAGAGGCAGAGCATCAAGCTTATACCCAATTCTACATGCACCACCCAACCTCGCAGGATTCTTGGATCAATGATCGCTTAGCATTGCATACCAGGCACCAAGTCCAGAGGTCATTATGCATTGCTGATCTCACATACAGGCTAATATAGCCAGCGAGGAAGTATGCTTCGCACCAAAGAGAGCAAAGAAGCTTTTGCTGGTCGACGGAAGAATTATTGGAGATCACGTTGGCAGAGAGCAGAGGTGAAGATCCCCGCATCAAATCACTCCATGCTGCCCCGCCTTCTGATGCGATGCAGATGGGTCTCCATCTTGGTTAGCCCTAACACATCATCACTGTGCTGGCATGCAATGGCTGAAATGGTCTCTTTGTTAGTTACTCGAGAACAGGGTGTCAATACGAGAAGTTGCTTGGAAGCCCGGTGGGAGAAATCCTCCTGTTGGACCTCGGCATGCATTGCACCGAAGATCATTCACTGATACTGCGGGGATATCATGTGCAAAAAAATGGAGGGTTGAACATTAGCTAGTTCCTCGCTTGGAACGTGGATAACAGAAAAGATAGAAAGAGTGCTGTGAAAAGGCGCTTCATTTATTGTTCAGAAGGTCGTAAAGAATATAGAAAAGTTGAAGCGGCTCAACCAAATCTGCTCCTGACTCTTCGCATGCCCACGCCGCCTGCTTCGCTTCCAGCACCGGCTTCGCTGCCAGCATAACTCGTCGTCCTACTCATCGGAATAGCATTACCAATCACACTTGCTGGAGCAATAGCTGCAAGGGCAGAATTGATTCCATTGACCGCAGGCGCCGAAGGTACAGCAGCAGCAGCTGTGCCCACCCCAGCACCATTGCGAAGTGCAAAGCGCAAAGAATCAGGGTCTGCAAAGCCATACGGAGGGATTCTGTTGACTCCACCACTGATGGCCGCAGGACCGGTTTCGAGGATGGGAAGACGGAAGGGTGCAACACCTTGAGTGGTTTGACAGGCTTGTTCGAGCAGACGCTCACGTATTTGCTGGAGATTGCTGAGGTTCTCATCTTGTTCGGGGTTCGATGTTGGCGCTTCATCCTCTCTAAGCATGAGTGCGATATCGCTGTCGACTTCACCAGCGCTTACGCCAGGTGGGGTGGGAGCACCCTTATCTGTTTTTGTGATAGGGATCAAGACGGGCACGAATGGATTTGTAGAGGTTGAGGTGAGGGCAGCGGCTTCTGACAACGCAGCCAGCGGATTGGCTCTCGTAGCACCACGAGTGGCATGATGCGAGATGTTGCGCTCCATCTCTGGGGCTTGGGTGGGAGGTGGTGAGGCATTGGTTTGGCTTGCGATAATGTCGTCAATCTCGGTGGTGATGGCAGGAGGCCCAACAACGGCATCGGCGGCACCGTCAACAGATGCAAGCGAAGGAGGATTGTCGGGATTCTGCTGGCTGGATTGGGGCTGGTGGAAGAAGTGGTGGGTTGCGAGCTGGGCGACGACAGTGGCATGGCTGAGTTCCTTGTCGGTGAACAGACGATCGATGGAGAAGGCGGGTGCCTCGTATTGTGTGTAGAGCGTCTTTGTACGGGCTTCCTGGAATGGCGAAGCAGCACCATTACTGTCGTTCTGCAGGGGACGGAAGGACGGGGCAGCCGAGTCTGTGGCTTCTTCATCGGCCGGAGCCTTGCGTTTTCTCTGCCCTTCGACATCGGCCTCTCCAACACGGTGCCGGGTATGACGAGTCTTGCGGTTACTCTGAAGACCACCTGGACTTTGGGGGATGTTGACGGTGAATTGACTCGGATGGAAAAAGAGGGCAGAGTTGTCTGCAATGTCGAGCTGCTCTTTTTCGCGCAACAGCTTGTCGCGCTTCTTTGTGACGCTGTTGATCAGACGGCTGCGAACGGTACTCGCCAGCTCGAGGTGCTCTCGTTGCGCAACCTGCACCTTGTAACTCGAGCTCCGTTCTAGTTCGGCCGCTGCGGCTTCGTAGCGATTCTGCTCGTGTTAGTCGCTGACAGCGTCTTGGTCGCAAAGAAGAGAGTCTTACTTGTAAGGCTGTCAGATCAGCGTCGCGCTGCTCCAAAGCATGGTTGATCTGCTGGACGTATTCGTGGTATCTCTTGCCAGCCAGAGCAAGGTAGTCCTTGACGGAAGCGTCAGTGTTTGGCAAGCTGCCGCCAGTCACATTTTCAATCTCCTGCTCGACGTGTTCGGCCGAGTCGTCAAGCGGGCTGTTCTCGTAGGGATTTGCTCGCAGGATCATTGTCATATCAACCTGAATAGCCTGGAGCTGCGCGCGGTAGTGCTGGTGCTGGTCTTGAGTAAAGGTCTGAATCATGTCCGAGAGCTTGTCGGTGATGTTGTTCCGTCGCTTGTCTCTCTTGGATAGGGGTTGTGGTTGCGGCGGCGGCGATGCTGACACTCGCCGGTCAAGCGCCATTGGTGATGTGTGTGCCATATTTTCTGCTTGTGTGGTGTGATGGTGAGAAGGTTGCGACTTTCACTTTCGTCTCTCGTCATGAGCAAAGCCATTCTGAGAGCGCGAATCGTCCATGTCCAAAATCTGGGGTCTGCTGAGCACGGACTCTTGTCGGCAAACCCTCGGCCCGACTGCCGACAACCTCCTCTCTGCCCTCTCATGTACGGAGTATGCACACTCGTATGATCTCACAAGAAGTCTTACATACGGAACCAATTTTTGTATAACTCATAACATGATTTTTTTTGTCTATCTAAGTGTTTTTGTCATAATTCAATTTTCTTCGTGATCCTGCTTCTTTCTTATCTCTCTCCTGAATGCTTTTGTCTTTCTCTTCAATGAAACCCTGATTAAGAAACTCCTCCGCTAATGTATGCTGGAAAAAAAAGAGGCATCCTGCTGTTGAGAATGCTGATGGCCGTGAAAATAAGTATGCTTCGGCAATCATGAAACAAAAACGCAAAAAAGAAAAGAATGCACTCCTCGTGCCAAAGTCAGGAGTGTAGAATGGATACTCCTGGTTGACTCTCGTCGTGCTGGTTCAGTAAAAACCAAAAGTCGTCAAAAAGTCAAATCCAAACTCGATCACTCATCCTGCATGAAGCCAGACGAGAATTTGATCAACGAGCTAAAATTATCGTATCCCAAAATGCGCTCAGTGCCTTCGAAGACACCATGGCCTCCAGCGGCGAGCAACATCTGTCTCGGAACCAGCTTGAACTTGTTGTTGTTCGGATCGCGGATGAACTGAGTCTTCTGGGCCTTGGTCAATTTCTGTTCAAGCTTGCCTTCGAAGTCTGTGCCAGGCATGGCCTCATCCTGGCGCTCAGCCAAAACGGTGGTGCGGTGCTCACGATGTTCCAGGATGTCAACGTCAATCGTGTCAAGCGACACGAAACGATACACGTAAACATCGTTCTTTTGTCCTGGTCGACGCACGCGGCCAATAGCCTGAGCCATCTGCGCTTCATATTCGTATTGTGAACGCTTGAGTAGAGGACTGAAGAAAATGACATGGTTGGCGTTGGTAAAATTAGCGCCAGCGGCTGATTCGTCGTCCGAGTTGAGAATGAGAACCGTGGTCTTCTTATTATCCACGAAAGGTCGAAAAGACTGTGTTGAGACCTTGCCTCCGTTGGAAGCCGAGAGTTGGTAGTGTTTGATGTTGGAATTGTCAAGAATCTTGATCATCTCGGTGATACGGTCAACTCCCTGCACGAACACGATAGCTTGCTGTTCTTGAGCTTCAATCTTCTTGAGCAGCGTCGTAAGCTCATCTGCCTTGCTTCCAAAGTCGCTGGCAGCCGATTTTCCAAGTTTGCTGAGATGCAGAAGATGATAGGACTTCACTTCGTGCTCACAACCGTCAGCCGGACAAAACCCAAGCAGATTCTTACTGGCTTCGACACAATCTTCACACATAGCATGGCCACAGTTGGCCGAGAGATGAAGCTTGGACGAGTCTGTAATGATGTTGCCGCAGTGCTCGCCGTCACAGGTGAGGCTGTCCAAAGAAGTTTGGTGGCGCCTCTCATGCTTTAAGGCGTTTCTGACGAATCGAAGCGTCCTCGTCAAGGAGGCGTAAGCCTTAGCATCGCTGACGGCGTCGGTAGTCTTTTCCTTGGCGATGTCTTCCGGTTTGCCTGTGTATTGCTTTCTGTCCTTCTGGATGTTGGCAAGCATAGACGGTTTTCTCTTTGCCATCTCATTTATCTCGTTGGCCACAGCTTCATCTCTAAAAGAATTGGTCTTGACAACATTGTCGACCCAGTCAGTAAAATACGTCATGCGTTTGGGGATCTCTACAAGGCAGATTCTGATGCTGTCTTCAAGTGATAGCTGGGCTGTTCTGTGGTCGCCCTCAAATAGCTTGACGAGAGCTTGAAGTCCCGGCTTGACGCCCTTCTGTTGAGCTCCAGTTGACAGACGCTTGAGAGGATCGAAAATTGAGGCCACGTATAACAAAGCCTCCTCTGCCGACGTGACGTTGGGCATGACGCTGAGCTCGTTTGCCTTCTTTTTGCCTACACGAAGCCTCATATCCTGAGAGTTTAACTTCTGCGAGAGGTCGGTGTAGACCAAGCGATTGTCAGCGTTCAATGTGATGGGGATAAGCATATCCTGGTAAGGAAATTGGTCGGGCTTCATTACATTCTGACGAAGAAATGTGTCAAGGAACGATTGGGAAAGAGTATGAACACTCTTCTGCGTTGTGCGCGAAGGCAGCCCTCGGAAGCTTTCAAATTCTTCCAGGTTCGTCATGTCCTTGCGTAGAGCGGACAGGTTTGAGGTCGACAAAAGCCCAGGACCGCTAGCTCCGATCGGCAAGTTGATGCCAAGGAATCGTGCCATCCTCGAGACATCATATGTGTCTTTTAGTCTGGGCGTGGCTGAAAGAGCCCAACGCTTGTGCGCCTTGATGTTGCAGTACATGACCAATTCACGAGGCTCCGTGTACGAGAACTCATCAACCACCAAGCGATTGAATCGGAACATCTCAAGAAGCGTGCGGTCATCGATGTCATTGTAGTCCCGCGAGGCATCGCTTTCGTCCACCTCAGAGACTCTGTGGGCATTCTTCTTGTGTACGTATGCTTTTCCCCTGATTCGCTTCGACTTCTCGGCGTACCCACGGTACTTCGGGTCTCTCAACGTTTCGTTGTACAGCTCTGCAAGATGTTTCAGCAGTTTGCCCTTACCTTGCTGTTTGAGAATACGAAGATGCTCCGGGACTCGAGCAGCAGCATCTCGAAGATACGACTCTAATGCTCGAGTGCTCCTGCCGGTGTACTCAGGCATTGCGGCAAAACCCGCTAGAAGTTCGAGGTATTTTGTGCTATCGGATGCAAGCACGTTCTTGTTCAGAATGACGATCCTGGCACGCTTGAAGGCTTCGATGTTGGTCTTCTTCAGCTGATCGAGCTTTTCGATGACGACGAGGTCTTTGTTATCGTATCCGAGAAGTAGTTCGACCTCCTGTTTCCATTGGAAGACGAGGTTGCGTGGACAGATGACCAGTGTGGCAGCAATGTCAATACGTCCCTCATCAACACTCGATTTGTGCATCTCCTGTAGAATACCTGGAGCACGATACTCCTCGAACTCTGAGTGGATGAGTGCGAGCGAGGTAACCGTCTTGCCAAAGCCGGCGTGGTCAGCAAGAATACCGCCCTTGACATGGACTTCAGCAGAAGCTTCTGATGCGAGACGCCAACCGAGGTGAGGGAGCAGAGCCTCCTCAACTTCCTTGACAACGAACAACGGACCGACATCTTCCTCTTGGTGCTTCATCCAAGTAAGAGATCTCTGCTGAATGTCATACAGTTCGAATTTCTTCTTCGCCCAGGCCACGGGAGTACTGTATCTGACGTTACCGCTGTTGTTCAGAAGTGTGAAAGGTGGGAATTTAGCGGAAGGCTCTTCTACCCAAGATGTATCAAGCTTCCAAGATACAGATTCGACCAAGCCAGTCAACAGCTTGAGGTTCCCCGCGGCTCTGTGACATAACGTAGCAGTGTTCAAGCCGATATCTAGTTGGACTGAATTGCCTTGCAGATGGCATTCGATGACAAATGGCTCGGAGCGGGATTTGATGGCATGCTCATATTCTCGAGCAGTTTCAGGGTCGTCGTAGGGAGAAAATTCTCGACTCTTGCCCTTTGCGAGGATACGCCAGCGGATCTCGGGACGCAATGGGGAACAGCCTTCGCAATCGTGAGTAGCAAGCTGGACTTGTGCACCTTGCTCTCCTAGAATCTGTCGGAGAGGTTCCATGGCCCATCCGAATGCCGCAAAGAAATCCTTGTCTTCGCACTTGATCCGATGCTGACCTTGATAACGTTGATGAGCAATCGAGGAGGGCAGAGTGAAGTTGAGCGAGACCAGAGCCTTCGTGACACTGCAATCAGTGTTCGCCAGAGCTGAAGTGTCGGCATGAATTTCGACATCCATGTTTGTTGCTTCAAGTGAGCAGGAGTCATCGTCGATCCAATAGCCGTTCAGTGATAATTCGAGGTTTGAGGGAGTCCCATCCAAGAGCTCGGGGCGCCATCTGGCATCAACCGTGGCAGTGATCTCTCTGACTTGGTCGTACTGCAATCTTGAGTGGTCACGGGCGAAGACAAAGCAGTCATCCTTAGGGTCACCAATGCGTGCAGGATCCAGAAAAAAGAACATGTTGGGCCCTGGAGTCGACTCGATTCGCTTGTAAAGAGACTCACAGGCAGTACCGCAGTCGGGCAGAAGCTTGTAGGTTCCTTTGATGTGCTCGTAAGATCCTTGGATGTGTTTCGGAAGGTTGCTGTTGCCGTGCTTCTCGATGCGCAATTCGGACCAGATTCGTTCATGGGCACGTTGGGGAAGGCCGAGGCGCGCAGCCCATGAGGGCACTTGCTGGCCATGGCCTTGAACCAGGAGTTCAAACAACGAACCTTGTTGGGGAACCCGCCATTGCCATTTATCTCCAAAGAAGGCATTCTCCTTGACTTGAGCTGTAGCAACAGGCTCTTCGAAGAACTTTCGAAGTTCATCCACACCACTGAGACCGTCGTCGGGCTTTGCATACACTTTCCAATCAGAAGTATGAACACCTAGAACGAGTTCAAGTCGAGCGGATGAAGACTCATATACGATGATCCAGGAAGAAGTTCTTCTGAACGCCTTGAAAGCGAAAGGGTCGTGGAGGACGTTTGTGACTGCATCAAGGTACTTTGGCTTCAGTGCTTCCTGCTTCGACTTCTTTTGCTGTTTGGCTTTCGCGGTCTTGCCACTAGGCTCAGATAATTGAACAGACTTGTCGAGGAGGGACGTGAGGTTGTCCGAGGAGCTGAACTTCAGAACCATAGGAATGCGGGGTCTCCATTTCTGAACGAAGTTGTCCGGTTGATCGCGCACAGGGTGCAAGGGTTCTCCGTATTCATGAAAAGGCTTGACGCCACAAGCGAGGCAAGACTTGTGATCGCACTCGCGGCAGGTCTGGATTGCCTTCTCGGCCAAGCCGATTTGGCCTTCGCAGACACACATGGCAGCGGACTTGCAGGCATCAGCCTGGAGTTCGAGGACATCGATGGGTTCTGACACCGTCTGAGAAAGGGGTTGGGCGGTGAGCCTGTTGCGGGAGGTGATGACACTCTTGAAAACGACACTCTTGTCCTTGGTTTCAAATGCAGGAGCTTCCGGCAAGGTCTGGAACCCAGAGATGAGAAGAGATGCAATGGCTGAGCCCACAGCTGTAGTGCTCATTGCATTGCCAGCAAGATCCTGAATCTGGCGTTCAGTCTCTGTGGTAAAAGAAATTCTGTCTAAGGGTAGACCCTGCAGCATCAAGCTTTCTGTGTAAGTTAGAGGCCCACCTCGATCCGTGATGTAAAAGACTCCATTCGGAGTCAGGCAGGCGGCTATGCCAAAGGGCGCACCATCGACGAAGCGGTCGATATTCTGCGACACGTCCCAGATACGGGTCTTATATTGAGCATCATACGCGCGTTCTTCGGGTTTGGGGTTGGCTTTGCGTAGTAGGGACATGTCCATGAAGTCCCACACTCGCTCGACCTGCTGCCTGAACCACACACGGTTCGAGTTCTCAGGCAAGACAAGGGTTCCACTTTCCTGCCAGTTTGTAAGAGGACGAGCAATGCCAAGCTCCTGATTTCTACGGGTGTTGATGTGGCGAATCTCACACTTGGCCCAGTTGACTTCCTTCAGGGAAGTGTCGAGTACAGACTGACGAATCATAGACTGGCTGGCCCGGGTGACCAGCGGGTCATCATTGGGCAAGATGAATGACGACAAAGGAGAGCTGACTGGACGTCTGAAATCGGTCATCCGGTCATAGAAGTTCTTCTTGAAGACGGCGGGATCAATGCCGCAGTAGTCTAGCTTGGCTCTGTCAATGCAGACCATGTAACCCCTCTGTCGAGTCTGAGGGAGGTAATAGTTCTTGCTGTCAACAAGAACACCAGCCGAGACATAGTCGACGCCTTCGTATGCTGCCAGCATTTCGTCCCATGGTGCGCCAAAGACATTCTCCAGGACAAGCATTGTCGGACGATGTGTCTTGGCGTAGGCAAGAACCGCGGCGAAAGTATCACCAGATTCGCCCTTTTCTTGCAAGGTCTTTGGCTGGTTGTTCAGCTTGGAGAAGTCGACGCATGCGGTACCGGCAATCACCATGTCCACGTTGCCAGGAATATCTACCCTAGCGCCGTATGCAGTAGTAGCCTTGCCATCCGTACTGCTAGTGATTTCAGTGATGTCCCTAAAGATGATTGGTGGGCGGAAGTTTCTCTCAATGTAAGCTTGCTTGAAAGGTACGATCTCGGCGCTGAAGACGTGTTCGAACTTCAGCTTGAGGTCACTCTCCTTGGTCTGAATGCAGTCCGAGATCATGTCCCAGGCTAGAAGAGGGCTCTCAGTACCCGAGCACATCGTAGCAACCTTTAAGGGACGCGACCCGACATGTTTGCAGACATCTATAAGGCTGTGCCTAGGAGTATCCTGATTCGCATCGGAGGCAAGCTTCTTCAGTCCCTTGGACACTAAGTTGTCGAAGATGGATTGAATGCTGGATAGTGGAGGCAACGTTAGGTCGACTTCTCTCTTCTGACCTTTGTTCAGGTTGACCATATTGATCTTGGACGGCTGTTTTGACTTCTTTGCAGAAGGAGCATCATCCTCTGCAGAATCAGTGGCATCAGCAGGCTCAGGGGCTGACTTCGCAGCCGGGCGAGCGCGTCCCTTGTTAGTCTTTGCTCGCTTGCGAGGTGGCGGCTTATCTGAACCACTTGCACCAACATCGGATTGACCATGCGATGAAGTGTGACCAGACGACATTGACAGATCGGACGGCGCGACGGAAGATTGAGACTGCTCGCCGTCTGAGATTGCGAAATTGTCGTTGTCAGAGTCTGCAACGTCCACGGGGTCTTCGTCGAGATTGTCGGTGTCGAAAGTCTTGTAGTTGACGACTGCTCTAGTGCTGCGAGCAGATCGACGGATCGGAGCTGGAGGCGAACCAGGAGGCTTGGAAGCGCTCATCCGGGCGGACGGGGGAGTTCGCTTTCTGGACGAATGCGCAGAGTAAGCAGCGTCAGCATGCTTCCTCTTAGGCGCCATGGTGGGCGAGTGGGTGGGCGAAGGTGCCTCTGCGGTTGGCGGTGGTGTTGTGTGCTTGACAAACTGATGCAGGGGTTCGCGATGTTTGCGTGTAGGAACAAGGACTGGAAGATCAATGTCAATGGAGAGCGGACACAGAGGAGATTTAGCTCGTCTTACTCTCAACGTGCGAAAGAATGCGTCGAGGAGTTGTTCGTTTGGGCTTTGCACTGATGACTGTCGTGGCAGAGGCTGGATTTTGGCTGCGTGTGTTGTGGTCGGATTTGGGGGTGCGAGCATTGACTCGAGGGCGCTCGCGACGGTTCTCTCGATCTTCCAGCCAGAAGCGTATGTCCCCTACTCTTTTCCTGACTTCTCCATGTGCTGCTCCGTTGGTCGCATCCTTTATGCCAACAAAGATATACTCTTCTGCCTCAGAGTCGCTTTCTACCCTCTGGACGTAAGAGCTGTATCTGGCCATGGTGAACCTATGCACCCCTGACTGGTAACACTCTTGAGTATTAATAAGTGTCTGGTTGTGTGACACTCATGTCAGTCTTTTGCAGACTCGATCGGAGGTGGAAGACGCGCCGACGCGACGACTTGGCAGGGTCAATCCATACTCTTTCCAAAGGGGGCTGGCGTGCTCGGTCTTTCGGGTAAGATCTTTCGAGCCGAGGTTTAACCAGATGCCAGTCAGGGTCGTTCCTTCCACCGGGTTTTTCGAGACAGGAAGCTGTTCCACGTCGCAACAAGCATGTCAGAGTGCTTGTACTCTACTGGAATTTGGATCCAAAAGAAAAATCAAGTTGCTGAAGGCTGAAAGGGCATCAAGCTCTGAGCTTGATCGATGGTATACCATATACTCGGATGATATCGGACTATCCAGATTGACGGCCTCAGCATCGTCTGAACCTGGCTGTCCATAGGGAGAAGACGGATAACGTTGGACCACCAACGACCAACAGAACCTCGACTGCGTGTAAGCAATCCCCGAAGATAGCAGCCAGTATATGTTGTCGCCTGTCGATGCCGAGAAAAAGTTCCATGTTGGTCCTTGAGTAAGAGTTCTGGAGCGATGTGAGTACGAGAGACATACCCCACAGTTGGTAGTCATGGAAAAAGCCAAGAAGCACATCTGATCGAATGCAACCATGGTACCTGGACATAGCATGGTCAACCATGAGCACACTTTCCTCGAGTGTGATAGAGTGTAAGTAAAGCTCAACGTCTTCAGGAAGGAAGCTGTGTCTCGACAAGTATCAGCCTGTGTCCCTAAGGAAGAGACGATGGAGATGGAGAGAGACAACATGTGCTGAAGGTCGAGTAAGAGAAGGCAAAAGAGGGAAGAAGAAACAGAAGAAGCAGCAAGCCACGACCAACGTGTGAGAGGAAGAGGTAGAAGACGACACACGAGGAAGAGAAGGAAAGGGAAAGAGAGTCGAACATCCCCAACACGTGCGGGACCCAACACGTGATCATCGCAAAGAACAAAGGCTGACAGAGAGTAGTGTTAGGGAAGGAGAGAGAGGAAGGTAAAAGAGAAGAAAGGTAAACGTACCTCGACACGTGAGATGCTCGGGGGAACGTTTCTGGAAGTCATCGCAAAAGATAAACGTTGACACCAAGCAGGTCCACCGCACGTGTTGCAAGTTATTGCACGTCAACGCACGTCAACGACAACAGTAATACAATGCGTTGAGTAATGGACAAGCGATGATGGTTGTCGGCCAGTCATAACGCAAAGGTGTTGGAGGGATTGCTTGTGTCGTGCGTGGGATAACGACCTCGTCTCTCGGCACGTATGCACTGACCGCCCGGGGTATCTCGGCGATGAACCACACACCCCGTCCGCAAGAACAAAGAGGATGAGTTAAGCTGGAGATGAAGAGGTCAGTTATGTGTTGGAGGGAAGCTGCTTGAAGGAAGAGGAAAGGGTGGTGTCCAGCTGGACAGGCAAGTATACCTTTCCTCATGACAGTGACGACTGATAAACGCACGTGTCAGTCATGCTGCACAAGCAGTGACGAGGTGTCCTCAAGCTTGAAGAGGTAAGCACGAAGGGTGCTAGAGAGGCGAGCTGACACTGGTGTGTAGGTAAGAAAGGAGGTAAGTGCGTAAATGGCAGAAGTGGCTTTTATACCAACCTCCGGCAATAAGTGACGAACGCACGTGTGCGTCCTGCTGCACAAGTAGTGATGAGCTATCTTCATGCTGGAAGAAGTAAGCACGATGGGTGTTGAAAAGAAAAGGTGACGGTGGAGTGTAGCTGAGAAGAAGAAGACGTAAGTCGGTACGCGGCAGAAGCTCTTCTTATACCAACCACTAAACGTCACTGCTGATTTCACGTGTTGCAGTTTCTCTTCAAGCTTGAAGAGGCAAGTACGGTGGGTGTTGCAAAGAAGATCAACGTAGTTGGGAAAGAGAGGTAAGTGGGCACGTGTCAGGAGTGGTTCGTATACTAACCTGCAGCGATGAGTGACGAACGCACGTGTCAGTCTCGCCGCACAAGCATCAATAAGCTACCTTCAAGCTTGAATACACAAGCACAGAGATTGTCAGAGAGAAGACGTGTCAGTGGCGTGTAGCTGAGGAGAAGAGGTAAGTCTGTACGGGGTAGAAGACCTTCTTATACCAACATTTTCACGTCACTGCTGACAGCACGTGTTGTAATCAGTCTCCAGATGTAAGTGAGAAGACATACCGTGTGGTATGTTGGAGGTTGAGAGACGAAGGACGCATGTACAGATCTTGAAGCGTCGGCAAATGGTAACGATGATGAAGCGTGAAGGCTGGACTGGAGCGTTGTTCGCGTCGGTTTGCGAACGAGATTCGTGTTCGTACGACCTTACTTACGTTTGTTGACGACGACCGAATGTGGTAAGTGCTCGTCAAGTCTCGGCATGGTGGTGTAGGCCGTAAGTTACGGTTTGAAGCGTAGGCCGTATATTTCGGCATGAAGTACCTCTTATCAAGTCCGTCTCGAAACAAAAGCTGGTCAGTAAGATCCGGAAGGAAGGGCCATGCTGATATGTATAGCATGGTGACGGTAATAGAACAAGACGAACACAAATGCTCAACGTCTGGGATTGATGACAGGCTGCAATATATCTGCCTTATAGCACGACATGTCGTTTTTAGGCACCAACCACCAGCTTACAACATAATCTGCAACAACACGACTCATCATTCGAGTCTCCAATAGCTGACGGAGATTGCATATCTCCTTTGCTACTAACCAATGTTTCGCACAACATGGATGACATTGCTGAGGAGGCTCTTGATTCTACTCTTCCCGGCATGAAGGTCAAGGATAATGCCGAAGCTATCTGAAGCCATGAACTACATAAACAACAGCTGGTCCAGTCTAACTGCCAGTATCTGGACAAGGAAGATCGAAAACGACCACGATCTTGCCGACAACATTGAGGCTAGGGTAGTCTGTCAACAGCTGGGATGACCCTACCCCTGATATTATACGGGTCGTTGGAAAGACTCTGCCGTTTCGGGGCATCAACCATTGATCGAGAACATGTTCTGCAAACTCACACATAGGGGAGCAAAGGCGTTGAGATCAAGCAACTATGCTATATCACTGAATTGTCCGTCACGGAGGAAGACTTCTAAAGGACCAAGAACATATTCTACAACATCACACATACGGGGGAAAAGACATCGAGGTCAAGCAACAATACTACATCACTGAACTGTAAATCACAGAAGCAGACTTCTAAACAACATATTATGAATCATCGAGGTCATATAGCATTTCAACAAAAACCAATACAACCAAGCTACAGAAATACTAGACTGTTTTCGAAACCGAATAATGCTCACAAAATAATCATTTCTTTCGGCATTCTCTACAGCTACTCTTGTTTTCAGAACAACACTGTGCATATTGAGAGTATCAGAATCCACTATTTTGGATGAGAGAGCCATATCTGTTACCTTCTGCCCTGTACAAATTTTAGTATATCTGTGTTGCTGTGGACCTTCATGGCATATCCATCAACAAGCAAGATACTTTTCAAAGATGGAACAAAATCCACAGGGTCAGGTTCAATTTAAAGGGTTTCCATGGCCACATTTGTGATTGTGAAGCTATTTTGCATTTGGAGAATACGTGAGTTCATCACTCTTTGCGGTATTAGATGAATTATCCTCATTGGACTACATAAGTGTGGTGCGATCTCGGATCAGCTCCAATTACAGAGTCCAATTTCTGCCCACCATCAGAGTAGCATCCGTATCGCCATAACAGCATCTACGAGCTTAGCACAACAGCGGCTTAGTACCATTACCAGGAAGCTTGACACGGAACAGAGCAAAAGGACGCTGTCTCCTATCCGTACCAGGCCAAACCAGTGGTCCAAAGGCAAGTTGGTTGTTAGTAAAGTAAAGGTATCCATCAGTACCAGTACTCATCTGTTCAAAACATCAGCAACTCTTCTCTCTCCACAACAGAGGCAGGAAAAACTTACAGTATCAACCCAATTCAGTCTCGGATCCCTCACAAACAGCGCATCCGTGCCATTAGCAGGATTATAAAAGCTGATAGCATTCTGCTCCGCATTACCATGATAGATATATCCATTAGTATCAGTCTCATAACCATCCGAAACACCCTTTTGTCCACGGCTAACCACCGAAGCCTGAGCCAGAGCTTCAGAAAACGGTCCATTGGCTCTGAGTGCAGCAGTAGGGATAGAGTACAGATATCTCTTTCCCACACCGCCGAAATACAAATCTTCGCCATCTGCGGATAGGGCAATGCCATCAGCGCCAAAGCCTTGGAAACTTAATGGTTGGCCGGCTTGGAAGGCATAGATGGGGACTCCCCACACGTAAGCGAGGAATTGTTGGGCGGGTGCTACGTAGGTAGAGCCCTGCAAGTGACGCCAGGATTCGCCGGTGCCGAGGTCGACGATGACGAGACCAGTGCGGCCTTCGATGGATGAATCAGTGATGTAGGCGATTCCCTTGCCGCTGGCAGTGACGTTGGGACGTAAATCAAAGCGAACGTCGTTGAGGTAGGAGTCTCCAGGAGCCACATTGGCAGGGAAAATGATGGTTTGGAAGACGGTGTTGTTGGTTAAGTTGATACCAACTAGTTTGGGGCCACCGACTGTGGCTTGGACGATGGTACCGTTGGGGGTTTGAACTCTGCCGGTATCGAGGACCCAGAGGCGGTCGAGCGAGTCAACGACAACGCTTTGGACACCGATAAAGTGGTTTTGGTAGTTTGCGCCTGTAGGAGGTGTAGTGGTGTAGTTGATAGCTTTTGATAATCAGTCAATTGCATTACATCCCAAAACATTTCAACTCACCTCCTCCAGGAGGATTGTTCCAGTCAGCATTGGGATAGGCTGCTTCAGTCGTGTTTGAAGTCAATTCAGCAACAGTGTATTTGCCATTGGAACCATTGTTGGTGTTGTTTCCGTCAAGAGCTCCAGGGTAGTTCGAAAACTTGCGACCAGATGAGGATACAGCAATACCCGTCGGCCACTCATCATAGTACAAATGAACAACCTCCAAAGCAGGTCCAGCCTTTCCAGGATCTTCAATGAGCTGCTGACTCGAAGCAAGCAAAGGCAGCAATGAAGCTGCAGCAAAAAGTGTCGACAACATTATATGTTATAGTGTATCTACAAAATGCAGAGGAAACAATTGACCTACCTCGAATGATATGCTAAGCTACTTGTACCTATGCGTGCCTGGGGCCTGCCATGACATGACGTGTGGTTCTAGATGATCAGAAGCACGTCATGAACGACACTTGAGTTTCTCGGCGTCCCAGACACTCCCGTGCGAAATGTGATGCCAGCCGAGGAAGAAGGCATGAGGTTGTATCGATGCAAGGACGGCAGGTCGGAGATGCGGGGAAAAGCACATCACCATCATCATGGTGATCATCTTTCCTTCGTTCCCGTGTTTAATTGTCATGCGGAAATTGTGAAAACGCACAATAGTCTCGAGAAGTCAGCGTCTATCTAGAAGCGGATCATATCCTGCTGTAATACTATAGCGTGTAGACCTTCGCAAGAAAAGTGTACGGGTTATAGACTTTAGCACCATTCTACGAAGGGATGTTGTTCTTCTTGGATGGTAGACTGCTCTATAGAGAGCTGGCGAGATGACGATGCTTTCTATTTACCGAAGAGACCATGCATCTTTATAGCTTTCCGCATCGACATACATTCGGGCATAGTGAAATTACGTCGAGCCTGGGGCTTTGAGCTTCGTCCCGCAAAGACCCAAAGCATCATGCTACAGCCGGATGATCACATCACAGCTTGACAATCACAACAGAGAAACAAGAATTTGAGATCGGGAACCGAGAAACTGGATTCATGAAGACATCGAAGTTGGCACGAAGGCTGTTGATAGCTGGAGGCATGATTTTGTATCTTTTTTCCCTTTCTGCCTCTTATCCACCTTCCCAGCTTTCTTTTAGGCTGTGGCGGACAGAGGAGTAAAAAGCGCAATCCCTAAGTCGAAATAATGCGTGACTCGTCCCTAAGCCCAGATTCCGCTTACTCCGTGGTTGACGACGATGGTGTGATGATATTGTTCTAGCCACCAGCCCAGCAACGTTTGCCAGAATGCACAAAACGCGACGCGCTTAGAAGACAAGGGCGGCACCCTTGGTCTTCTTGTCACCACTGTAGAGGAAGAAAGGTCAGTATGCGACTGAGGTGTGAAGAGAAGTGGCGGAACATACCCCAGCTCGAAGTGCTTGCAACGCTTGAGGGCAAGCTGTGCCTTGGTCTTGCATGCTGTGCACTCCAGTCTCAGGACAACCTTCTTGGTGGTCTTGGCCTTCTTGTGGAAGACAGGCTTGGTCTGACCA